>QFDD01000441.1:0-43933 GCA_006871305.1 Vachellia collinsii | reverse complement strand
TGTTTTTTTTAAAATAAAATCATAAGGTCAAGACCACTAATGAATTTGAACGAACGATATTATTGCTAGTAAAAGTGAGAATTAATATGTCACATCAACTTTTAACATGGAAAAAGAATAAAAAAAAGTGGACTCTTTAAATTTATTCAAAACATTATCAAAACTTATTGATTTATGTTTTTAAAAAAAGTGCTACGAGGAATGTAAAACTTAATATATTTTTAAGGCCAAGATATATTTGATAGCAGATAAAAATATATTCCTACCGTACATGAGCATGAGTTGAGGAGGAATGTTGTAATCAATAGAAACGAAATTTTAGTGCCAAGGAGAAGAAATAGAATTATGTCACCTGAATCATTTTCTTGATTGAGAGATGTCATCAGCTCATATGGAGTCATTTGAGTCAAGATGTCACGGTCCTCATCAAATGGAGAAAATTTTTTATTGAACTTCTGAGACGGATCTTCGCACCCCCAGTCTTCTTCACTCCATTGAAGTGCATTCCACCATTCTGTTTCTCCTCTGATCACCTTTAGCTTTTCGCTGGACAATTCTGCAGGGGAAAGGCTATGGAGTTTTGGACAGTAATAAAGTCCCATCTGTTCTAAATTTCTCCCATTATGCACTCCATCTGAAATGCTAGCCAGTTTAGGTACAAAGAGAAGTGACAGCTTTCTCAATCTTGGGAGAAAAAAGCCTGTTGTCGGTCCGGAATGTGCAATACTTATGATGCTACTTACTTGGGGACAATCTTCAACAATGAGCTCTTCTAAGTTGACGAGACTGTGCAAGGAATCCATGGTGAATATGGTGGCCAACTCAGGGCAAGTGTGCAAAGCTAACAGCTTCAGTTCACAAAAATTGGAGCTGCCACGAATTGGATTGTCAATGATTTTTCTCAGATTTTTCATGTAGAATATGGTCAAGAACTGCATGCAAAAGGATTCAATGAGGTCAGAGTCTGCTTCATATGCATCCATATCTACAATGCTCTGCATTTCGTTACATTCTGCCAAAATGCATAGTCGCAGCTATTCTAGATTGTTCAACCCGAATTGGGTGAGATTGTTGATCTTCATGTGGCGATCCAAGAAAAATGCCCAGGCTGGAGAGAGAATGGTCTTCACTTTATCAGGAAAATCTTGACCATTCACAAATTTCAAACTACGAATACTTTCCTTAAACATTGCCTCAATAGCAGGTGGTATACGTGATATCATTCTCGGCTTGTGACAGCACATAATGAATCTAAAATTAGACAGATCATCTTTAAGAGGAGCCGAGAACTTCACTTCTAGGATATACATATCCAATTCTTGCAACTTCCTTAATTCAGCGATTTGGTAAAGGATGGAATTAAATTGCTTGGACCACCATTCATTATATGAGTTAACACCAATCCTTAAAACTTTCAAATTTTTGAGTCCATCCAGAACATCAAAAGGAATCACTTCAAACCTGGAATCATGGTTGCTGTCATTATATAAAGAGAGAGATGAGGTTTTCAAATTGCTCAACGTTCCGACCTCCTTTGGCAAATGTGTGATTAGAGTGCCCTCAAGATCAATCGTCGTGAGATCGCTAAGTTTGCTAATATCTGGTGAAAGTACCCCAAAAAGCTCACAATCTTTTAGATAAAGTTCTTTAAGCTCTTTTAGCTTGAAAATTGAGCTTGGGAGTTCATGTATGCTGGTGCGTGACAAGTTGAGGGTGCTAAGCAGAGGCATATGATCAAAAAATGAGGATGGGATTTTCATCAAATTTAGATTGCTTCCCAACAATAATCGTCTTAATTTGGGAGAATTTGAGAACTGTGGGAGGTCTGTAATACATGTGTCAGAAAGATTGCAGTTCTCAAGATTCGGGAGTTCCCAAATTTCTTGGGGCAGTGTCCCCAATTGCTTGCACCCTGACAACCTCAACTCTTTAAGATTCTGAAGTTTAGTAATCAATGGTGGCAGTTCTAGCAATTGCGAACAATGCTCCAAAGACAAAGTGTCAAGCTTCTGGAGTTTAAATATTGCTTGAGGCAGTGTTTCCAGCTTGCATCCTTCCAAATTCAATTCCTCACGTGGAGGGGTGTTTACATCATATAAAATTCGCATATGAGTGTTGGATAAGTCTAAAAATTGGAGGTCTGAAATTGTTGATGCAGATGTTTCTTCACTCAAGTTCTCAGGAATTTCCTCCCCCAATGCGTGTAAGACAATTTTAATATCCTCAGGTGTTAGGATACGAGGACCACTGTTGCTTTCGAATTGCAGAAAGACAGAACATTCCATGAAATGTTGCAAGATATGTTTTGCTTCTTCTTCAGTGTCGACTAATTGTTCAGAAAACCAGCGAGCAAAGAAAGATGACCCCTCATCACTCATCTTCCAATATCTGCATTTGATGACCATTAAACACCTTAAAAGACGAAACTTTTCTTTTTCAGGAATTAAATTTGCCTAGATGATGTTGAAGAGGAATGCATTCACTATTACTTCACGGTCACGATAACACAGCTTTTCCAGTGCAAGCTCCCAGACGTGAACATCCTTGACACCCTTCAATGACTTTGCCATGAGATTGATGGCAAGAAGATGACCCCCACATTTCTCCACAATTGGCACTGCAATTTTTTGGATGGCAGTAGATGAATCTAGAAGCTCGCTACCGACATTCTCGCATAACACGTCCCATGGCAACAAATGATCCTCTGTTTTTATTCTTAGTTGCACTTTCTCGCTCAATTCATCATTTGGTGATAGTGTTGTTATAAACACCAAGACATGTTGAGAATGTCTTTCAATTGGTAAACTCAGCACATCAGGGTTTATTTTTTTCCCCTATCCCCGTCCACCAGAAGCACTAAGTGCTTGGTAGTGTAAAAGAGAGTTGTTGAAAGCGTCCGGAGCTCGTCCTCTCTTTTGGCCTGATCATCAATCAGATTAAAGTCAATTATTTCGAGATGATGAAATGCTTCACGAATTCGAGAATTCACATGTATGCGTTCCATAACAGTTCGTTTTTTTGCATCCTCTCTGGCTGAGAACCATATTTTTTGGATCTTGACAACATGTGAAGTTAAAGTTAGAGTGAGTTAGTGGAGGGCAAGATGAGAGGCCAAGAGGAGAATAGGTTGGGGCACAGGTCTGAGAGGTGGCTCTGTTCTGAAGCGACCACCATTATTTATGATCTCTGTTATGTCCTCTGGTATAACGGCTTGTACATATCTTACTGGCCTTTCATCATCCAGAAGATCTTCAACCCTTTCCAAATAATAAACATAGGGACCATCAAATGCAAAACGAAGCTGATGGACATCGTTGATCCATTGCTTCAGAAAGTCTTCATACCCAATTCTCATGGGGTAGCTCAAGACGACGTGCAAAAAGTCACGCACCCTCGTTAACCTGTACAAATCCTACACCGGATGCTGTTTTTCCCACACAAAAAAAAAAAGATTCTTTAGGGAAGAAATCATCAACAATAACAAAAAAAAAACATTTTAACAAAGAGCCTGGGATTTGCGTGGACAACTTTCAAAATCCATAGACTAATGAGTTACAAAAGATATGAAATACTCTTTGATATTCAAATGAACAACAACAATAATATTCTAACTTCTTGTTATATTCATGTAAAAAATATGCTCCCAACTATTTAACTAACATAAATTTAATTATTCCCCTTAACCCAACAATTCAATAAAAACACAAATTAATTTCAATTACACAAAATCTACAATTTAAAGTTTAGTGTTTCAAATATAGAATTTGTTAAATTATAGATCCTTAGTTTATTTAATATTTAAAGTTGATTAGAACTTCCATAATACATTGAATAACACTGATAAATTCTTGGGAAAATGACACTTAGATCCCGTGCAAGGGATTTTATGATTAAACAGTCCCACGAAATCGCACATTTATTTTCAAGTCCCGCGGGACTTCATTGTAATAAATTGAAGAGGTTAAATTACCTTTCTGTCCTTAATGTTTTGAATTTTTTTTTCTTCCCATTATATAATTATTTGCTGCCCACGATTGCATCTTTGCCTCTGTCTCTCTCCCCTTCAGTCATGTACGTCGGAGCAACTCCAACCCATCCCTTTGTCAGTGCATTCCAGCCTCGCAATGTCTTATCGCTGCATTCCATGCGATCGTCTGATGAGGTAGATAATGTTTTAGGGAGAGTGAAGAAGTGCTAAAATGCAGCAGCAACAGTGGTAGGAGGTGAAAAAATAAACAGGTGTGAATGAAATCTGGTTTGAAGCTTTGTTTGTTCACCCAACGTTGCTATGACAATATTGATAATAAAATAATAGAAGGAATAATAACAGGTCTTCTTAGCTTCTACAATGTCTATGGAAATCTGCACCATACTATCCTCTTCTTTATTATTCTTTTGACTTGAAAGCTGGATGATTTTTGATTTTGTGGAAATATTGAGATTTAAATGTGAGTTTGATGATTGAAGATGTTATAAGGGATGACTACTTTACTTTTAGGTGTAATACTTTTAGGTATAAATTAATAAATTAATTCTTTATTACCAAGATATGAACGCTTTGTTTTTCTGTTATATCAGCTCTGTTTCTGCAATTCATGTGCATGGGAATGAAGATGAAGGTAAAAAAAGTTATGAGTATAACGTGTTGTGTAAAGTGGAAAATGTATTGTTAATAGTAGCAGTGATAGTTGTTAACTATTAAGGTAAACTTGTTAACAACAACTTCATGTCTGGTGCGAAAATTTTAACTACATGTTATTGGTTTTGTATAGTTAATAGTATTTATGAAGGGTTTTGGATTTTTGCATTGTTGATGGGTTTTTATTGTTATGTATACACGTGAAAAGTGGAAAGTGACCATGAAGGTCAAAGTAAAAGTTGTATGGTTTTTAAGTACTGATGTTTGAATCAAAATGTATTATTAACAGCAGCACCGATAGTTGTTAATATTGGAGATGAACTTGTTAATAACAACTGTATTGTGCAGGTAGAAATAAATGATGGCTAGCACCTCCGTAAAGAGCATACTTTATTTCCTTCACATAGGTGGACGATTTGTAGCAGGTGTAGCAGGCAATACAACCTATGTTGGGGGAATAGTAAGATCAAGAGTAATTAAGGAAAGCACAACTTTTGAAGAGTTGAGAACAAAAATATCCTCAATTGTGGGGAAAGAGAGTAATCAACGTGTTATGAAGTTCACGCTACAATTTGATACAAGCACATTTGTGGACCTTATAGATGATGAAGGAATAATTTCAATTGTGAAAGTGGGCATCTCTACGTAGATGAAGGAGAAATTGAAGATGATGCTATGCTGTGTGGGAGAGACGATCAAAGGGGCAATGAATATGTGTAAGTTATATTTCATTGTATAAAATAAACTTTGAAAGATGTGTTGTGAACTTATCGTGGCTAACATATTGTATGTGTATTTTTCATGCAGGTTTGATGACTTTTCAGAAGGTTTGGAGAGCTTATCAGATACTATGTGTAATGAAGAATCACCTTCTTTAGCATGTGCTGTCCAAATGATGCCAACCGAAAGACTTGAATCCAATGGTGTAAAGTGGAAGGAACTGATAATGGGAAAGGGACAATTTTTCCAGAATGCGGATGCTCTTAGGCAAACTTTATACAAGTATAGTGTTGCCAATAATTTTGCATATAAGTATGTCAAAAACAACAAGCAGAAAATCATTGTGAAATGCATGGTTGATGGATGTCCATGGTACTTGGGAGCATACTCAATGGGAGAACGGCAAGATACAGAATTTCTAATTATCAGGACTTTGAGAGATGATCACATACATTCTGCACAAGACAATCTAGTTGTGCCTCATTCAAAAATATCGAAGCTGACATCATCAATCATGGTGGACAGCTTAAGGCGTAACATTGATAAGAATGCAAATGAGATAATGAGATACATGCATAAAGAATATGGGGTGCAGCTAAATTATGCTCAAGCATACAGGGGCAAAGAAAGAGCATTGAGGGAAATACATGGTCGGCCAGAGCATTCGTACATGGCAATTCCTTGGATATGTGATAGGCTAGTGGAGACTGACCCAGATACGGTTGCTATATGTAAGTTCTCAGCCGCTAAAAATTTTGAGAGTGTTTTCATTGCTTATGGATGCTCCATTACAGGGTTCTTACAAGGGTGTAGACCTATACTTTATGTAAATGGATGTCATCTCAGCGGTCCTTACAAGGGAAATTTGGTTTCGGCTAATGCATATGATGCTAATGATCAATTGTATCCTTTGGCATATGCCATAGTTGATGGGGAAACACATGTGAATTGGAGTTGGTTTCTCCGGAATTTGAAGGATTGCATAGGTACAAGGGACATTACAATAGTGTCTGATAGAAATCCTTCAATTAATAGTGCTGTTCGTGATATATTTGATGGTGATAGACATGCATTTTGCTATAGGCATGTGAAAGAAAATTTTCGTGCAGAATATGTCAAGTGCAACAAAGGAAGGGCACGGATTGGTGGGAATAACAAGGAGGATGTACTGAAGATGCTTGACGCAATTGGTTATGCAAGGCACGAACATGAATATAAAGTTGCATTGGGACAACTGAAATTATTCTCTGTATACTTGGAACAATGGGTTGAGACGGATGGAGAAGTAGAGAGATGGGCTCAAAGCAAGTTCCCTCACAAAAGGTGGTACAAAATAACATCAAATCTGGCAGAGTCATTCAATGCATGGTTTGTGCATGAAAGGCAACACAATGTTGATGTTTTCATTCAAGAGCATCGAGACAAATTGGCAAAGAAGCTGGTTGCATGCAAGCCAGCAATAACTAACTGGAAAAATGGCATAGGACCGAATATTGAAATGAAGTTGATGGAAGAAGTTAGTAGGGCTGGAAATATGGAGTGTGACTATTATAGTGATGATAATATTTCAGTTATAAGAGTTTGCAACAACCGAGTCATCCGTTTAACAGTTGATCTTTTGGCACACAAATGTACTTGCTTGGCATGTCAGATGAGTGGAATTCCTTGTTCACATGCATGTGCAGCAATCAAATCACTTCACCGTAATGTCTACATGTATGTGGAAGATTGCTAGAAATTGTGTAGTCAAGAAAAGATATATGCAGCTCTTATGAAGCCAATAGCAACACATGATTGCCCACGGTATGAATCCCTCACTGTTTCTTAATTGCTGACCCAGACGTTGTTAGAACCACCAATCACTCGGAGGCCTCCAGGAAGGCCAAGGAAACGGAGGATTGAATCTCAACATCAAAACAAGCGGATTTATTACTGTGGCAAGTGCAAAGAGCTAGGACACACTGTGAAGACATGCAAAAATCCGAATCCAAACTGAAACAAACTTGTGGTTGTGTCTCTCTTTTGGAAAATGCATCTCATATTATATTTTTTGAAATTGTACATAAAAATCCAGGCCATTAGATTTTTGTTTCCGATCTGTGAAATAGGTAGTTAGTACCTTGTAGATGCATTTGAATATGTAAATGAAGTTTGGATATAATAGTGCAACTGTTGTATCCAACCTACATTTCTTATTATTGGAAAGTTTGTGTATAATCTGGTGTCAATGTATACAACTGAACTTGTGAATGTACTCACCAGCACTTGTTATATAAGTCACTTGTACTTGTTAGTACATTCACCTGAGCTTGTTAGTGGATGTACTGATATTGTTCATATATGAATATATAATGCACTCGGATTTGGTTGTTAACCCACTAAGAACATGTTGTTAATTCACTCAGTTACAGTTGTTAAATCACTTAGATTGGGTTGTTAATTTGCTCAAATAGAGTTGTTAATGCACTCATATTTGCTTGTTAATTCACTCAGATGCAGTTGTTAATGCACTCAGATTGGGTTGTTAACTCACTGAGATCACATTGTTAATTCACTCATATTAGGTTGTCAATTCACTCAGATTGGGTTGTTAATTCACTTAGTTACAGTTGTTAATTCACTCAGATTGGGATGTTAATTCGCTCAGATAGAGTTGTTAATACACTCAGATTTGCTTGTTAATTCACTCAAATGAAGTTGTTAACGCACTCAGATTGGGTTGTTAACTCACTGAGATCACGTTGTCAATTCACTCAGATTAGGTTGTCAATTCACTCAGATTGGGTTGTTAATTGACTCAGATTGCGTTGTTAATTCATTCAGATTGGGTTGTTAATGCCCTCAAATTGGGTTGTTTATCTTGTTAATAAATATTGCGTTCAAAGCACATGGGGTTGTTAGAAAACGCAGTTGAAGTTGTTAATGCTTATACTTGGACTTGTCAATATGGTCATATGGTTGTTAATACTCACTGTTAGTAATAATCACAATCTATATGCCAATATTTGTTAACTAAACCTGTATACTCAATGATATATATGGTTTCCCACTAAAGCAACACATTACACCAAGTCTGTATTCAAATACTAATAATTATATATGGTACATACAAAAAATACCTAAAGAATACTACCCTTTGGACATTGGAGATTACACAAAAGATGTAAATTAAGCTCAAGTTTTATTTTCATCTTCCACCTTAACCACTTCGCTCTAGCAATGACATAACCTTCTGAGCATGTGTGTTTTGAGGGTGATTAACAAGCCACCACAACAAACCAACTTTGATTTCGATGAGATCATCCGCTGAATAGTGTGGCATGGTGTAACCTTCAGCATCTTGCTCAGTTGCATCCCACATTTGTAGCCATGTGAGAAGATGTACACCACAGGAGTGACTGCAATTGTAATGGTATTCAAATTAGAAATGAAAGTATCTATCTAACAATCATCACATACAAAAAAGAAATTAATAAGTGCAACAAACTCACATGTCAGACTGTACATGGACTTTTGACCATATCACCTCATTTGTGATGTGTTTCTCATTCTCAAACAAGGTTGGCTTAACGCTTCCAAGAATTTTAAACAAGCAATCTCTCTGTAAATAAGAAAACGACATGAGGCACAAAAATATCGATGTAACCAATAATTAAAAATACAATTGTAGACAAGTTGGTGTTTCTTACAACTTGGACAGCCAAAAATTCCTTTGGATCAATTTCTCCTCTTCTCTTTTTCTTTGATGGCTTTGGTTTGTCCCCAACATGTTGTTGCCTCAAATATGTGATGACATCGACCTTTGAGTCAAGTACATAGAATTTCATAGATTTTGGCTCCACAACATAGCAAAACCAGTGGCCATATTTAATAGCAGGACTGAATATTAAGTCACAATCCCCAATGTTATATCCAAGGTGTTCAGGGAGGATTTCGGCTTCATTTCCTTGCAAGCTCCATTTACTAAGATTGTCCACTATTTTCTGCATGAATTCAGCTGTGAAAATATGTCTGCTAACATTCCCACTATTCTCTTTTTGATCAGCAACTAAAGTCTTGGCCACCATTGAAACCATCTATGTGATATGCATACAAAAGGAGGCATCAATACACAAATGAAAAATAAGAATGCAGAGAATTATTTGGCATGGTGTATGATTCACTTACAGTGCTATTAATCCACGCTCTTGGTCAGAGACATTGCAACTCTTTCCTTGTGAGGAAGTAGCCATGCATCACAACATATTCCCTTAATGAAAACAATCGGCACATCAGTTAAATTATCATTATGCCATAAAATTAAAGTATCCAACAACCAAAAATATGTAAAACTTACTCGGTCGCCTCTTCTTTTGTACATGAATTTGTACATAATTGAAATAGGATGTATTTGTCATCATATTTTCTCTTCCCCCTAGTCTTCCTTTGTGTATCAATCCATGGGGATTTTCGGAATGAGCTGGATATAATATTCCTCTTCGGTCTTCCTACTGTTATGGGACTTTGTCTACTAGCCTCATCTCCCTTACCTTCATATTCTTCCTCATCGTTATCACCTTCATTTCCTTCACTATTTGAATCTGCATACAAAAATTGTATGTCCTTTTCACCTTGTCTCTCATGTTCATCCTTATCTCCATCATCATTGTCATCATTGTCATGCTCTTCAATTTCAAAATCCTCCTCCCTAGCTATCTGCATGTCATCTTCTTCAAGTATCTCCTCGTCATCTTCCCTTTCAGGTGCAGCTGCTTGGTTCTGAACTTGCTCGGGGCCAGTTTCAGTATTATCACTCGATAACCTGTCTTGCAGTGCAAGCAGTTCCTCCCCAATCATGGAAACTACCCTAACATAAGTTCTTCGTAATTCCTAAAACATAGAACGTTGATTAGCAATAAGATATTTACATATAATACATCATGCCATGTAAAAGTGAAGATGTAAGGTTCTCACCGGGTGAGTAAGGCTTGTCGGTACATTAGAGGTTGTACAACCATGCCACGTTGCATTTCTCCCACCATGAAGCAGCCCTTTTCCACTTTCTTCTCAATCAATACTCTACTCTTCACCCTATTGTCATTCCAAAATGCCATGGCATCATCATCATTACAGCATTTCAGTTTTCCCAATGGGAAATGTTGCAAACAAAACAGCTGTTTACAAAGGAAACAAACAAGCATTAGTCCACTGGAGTTAGTGTATTCCAAAAAAAAAACAAAAAAACTTCACTTACCATTAAGAAGTATATACATCCACTTATCGTTTTCCTCTCTTTACCATTCCCTTTACCAATATCCCTCTTGAAATTGACAATTGAATTGGAAAGTTCTTTCAAGACAAACGAACACCAATCAAACCTATCAAGTGCATCCTTAGTGACTGTCATCACCTTTAAAACATGGTCACTAATATAGATGCTTCCACTTGGAGCTAACAAGGTTCCCAATGCAAAGACAACAAAGTAGAACTCAAAATTTACATAAGGTTTTCCCAACAAAAGCTTTCCAATTTGTTCGTATTTGACACCGCCATATACACTCTTCAAATCACTTAAAATATCATCTTTATCATCAATATTTACTTTGATGTCATCACCTCCAATAGGTAGACCCATCAATGCACTCACATCTTCTAGCCCTATAGAACGAGTGTGCCCTCTAATTGTGACTTGCTTGGTTGGAGGGTCAAAACATCTCATAAACTCAGCACATAGGTCACGGTTTATTACATGGCAAGAAACATTAACCAACTTGTCAAACTCAATTTTCTTGAGCCTTGCCACTAACTTGGGTCTGCCCTTAATGGTATTGCAAATTGCCATAAATTTGTTTGGCGTGCATCTTGTGTGGAAGGGAACAACATATTGCATCCCTTTACCCTGGGCTCTCAATGCCTTAGCTTGTTCACTATATTCCTCCCTCTTCTTATCACTCAAGTTACTCCAAGCATCCCTCACTTCTTTATTGACCTCTTTAAATGACTTTACATCCTCACCATCACCCCCTTTCCCCTTTCCCTTTCCCTTCCCCTTCCCCTTTTCCTTCTGCTTCTGCTTCTCCTCATACTCCATCTTGTGAAATTCTTCCGTAAATAAATTGTAACCAGAGAAACTTGGAGCCCTTGGTCCAATTTTTTCTTTTCCCCTCTTCCTTTTCTCTAACTTGTTTCCCTTCTCCATCTTGAATTTTTGCAGTTCAAGTTCAACTCTGATAAAGAAAACATTGAAAACACAATTCATCAATTTTGCAGTTCAATATATATATATATATATGCAAACTGGGATTTACTTTCAACGTGTGAAGTGTGGAGACATATACATAGGGAAGACTCATTTATAAATGATGCAATGGACTCAATGCAGCCAAAAGGACACATTTTGCCCAACATTACTGATAACTCACAATGAATGCATCGACAGTAACAAAAAAGGGTATAAAATGTAGAATATGCACTTCAAATCTAGTCCAAAAACAGTATCCAAATCTCCATATTAATTAGGAGAAAGAAAGCTTAATGGTTCACTTAAAAAAAACAAACAAAAGCTATTGGTTGGTTTAACAGAATCTGAAATGAAATAAAGGTTCAAGGTGAATAGATTTTTCAAAACATATTTGCATACAAAAGAAATAAATAGGCTAGCAGTATTGTTTATTTTTAGGTGAATACTGCACCTTGAATTTATCACTTTTAAATGTTAAAAAGATGAGTATAATTCCTTTGAAACTTTCAAGTTATGCTAACTCGTGTGTGATGCATGGGACAAAATCCAATTCACACACAATTGCATTCCAAAATGTTAATGATCACTGTCTATATTAGCAAGTGTTATTACTGCAATGTTCTAAAATAATTTATAATGGTAATCGTAGTTCCTTTCATTTTGTAACCATCCCACACCCACTTCTCATCCTCCAGTTTACCTCAACCAGAAAAAACATAATGTGTCAACACATTTAATAAATCCTCATTTGACACTCAACCTTCTTGCACTCTCACATTCTTCTTTCACCCTTCTAGTGCACAAAGAACAAAAAAATTTTAGAAATATTTCAGCATTTGGCTGTATAGTTTGAATTGGACGCAGGAAACTCACAGCTGAGTTATCAAAATGGAAATGAAAAGGACAACTAATGAAGGACCCATAAAACTTCAATCAATAAGTCATAAATAATGAAATAAGCAATGCAATCTGGAAGACTCTCCATTGTAACGATTTTCAGTTTTCCACAAACCCGAATTTCTATTATATTTTGCTGGCATAAAACACACATATAGCATAGTACAGAACACGTACCTGCAATTCAAGATACGGTAGTTCTTGTTTTGATAGGTTCTTCGAGTGCAAATGATACCTGTCGAGTATTTCCTTAATGCTTCAAAAGATA
Source organism: Vachellia collinsii (assembly GCA_006871305.1). Lineage (NCBI taxonomy): Eukaryota > Viridiplantae > Streptophyta > Magnoliopsida > Fabales > Fabaceae > Vachellia > Vachellia collinsii. Next base: position 31,189 of record QFDD01000441.1, on the reverse strand, counting down.
AAGAATCATACTCACAATCTAGAATGTACCTGTGTGAGAAAAGAAAAGAAGAAAATCTCTATATGCATTTTTACTGCTGTAAACTCTATATTGAACAGGACAAAATGGATGTTGTTTTATGTAACAATCATAAAATCGTAAGGATTTTAAATACATCACGAAGCTCACGAAAAGAAAGAACAAAATCATATTCACATGAATAATCTTCAAATAAATCTATTACTGCTTTTTGTTTCAGTTAGCATATTGTAAAATGAGAAACAGTAAATAGTTGGTATCTACAGATTAATGGGCAAGAAAAAGCTTCGAATATCTACTTCTGGAATATAGTTTTTCACTGAAAAAAAAACTTGGATGGCCCCAAATGATAATGGGTGATTGGCTAAGGGTGCACAAGTTCTGTAGGCAAGGAAAAGAAAGGGGAAAAAAATCTCCAAGCTACGTTGTTCCATAGCCATATCATATTCCCATAAATCTACTTTCTATTTCAGAAGGTAAATGCTGTAAATCCCAGTATCCATTTCTCTCAATGACCATGGAAATAACAGTACACAAGGCTGAAACGCAATCCTCACCTGAAGGTCGCGACAGCCGGTGTGGTCGCGAACACGCTGTTGAGCACAGCTTCTCCAGTGAATCACGCAACGAGAAGGGGGCCGAGAGAGATACAGTGAATGTCATCGCCAGAGGAAGCAAGACGAGTGAGGGGTGGCGGACACAATGTTGCGTACAGCTTCTCCGATGAATAACACGAGGAGAAGGGGGCAGAGAGAGATACATCGCCAGAGGAAGCAAGACGAGTGAGGGGACCAAGAGAGAGACAAGGGAGCAAGATGCGTTTTTGGCCGCCAAAGGGAGGGAAAAAAGAAAACTAGGCATCAAAGTAAGTTTACAATGAGAAGAAAAAAAATTAAAAACATTAAGGACAGAAAGGTAATTGAACCTCTTGAATTTATTACATTGAAGTCCCACGGGACTTGAGAGTAAATGTGCGATTTCATGAGACTGTTTAATCATAAAATCCCTTACACGGTACCTAAGTGTCATTTTCCCTAAATTCTTCAACTCAAGTCTAAAAGGTGGAAGCACTCTATATTGAAGAAGTTATAACATGATTAAATCAAATATTTATTTTAAATTACAATGACAATCAAATAACAAATCCGAATCAGGAAAAATTAGCAATTAATCCCCATTTACCCTTCATTAGATAGTTATGGTTAAAATTCAATCTTTGTCCAATACTCTAATCCTAAAATTTTATCTAATCAGTGTTATACTACTACCATAGAAAAGAGAAAATTATTTAAAAAATTTTATTAAAAAAGTTAATTGAAAATGAGTAATTTTGATTATTTAAATGATCTCCAAAGCAAGCTCTAGAGCTAAAATAATAATCTTCTACCGCGGAATGGAAAGGGAAGGGGAGAGAATGGGGCTTTCTGAACCCTAATATCTATTTACACAAAGGAGTATTAAAATATATCCCTCACGTGATTAATATCCCCCCCCCCCGGTTTTTTAATAAAAGTTATTATGTATGTATATATATTATCATTTATAATTTCTTTAATTCATATATCTCACAATTGGATAAATTCTTTTTGATTTAGAGGAACACCTAACAAATTATATTTAACATAAGTATTATTTTCAAAATAATAACTAAATCCTTTAAATAAATAATTATTTTTCAAAAATGATCAAATCCTCTAAATAAAAATTAGGATGTTACAGACTCAACCAAAAGGATTCAAAATTTCTGGAAAAGAGAATATGGCGATTCCTACCAAATTTCAATATTGTTTGAACCTGATCAACATTGTTGAACGTTGGTAAGGAAAATTGAAAATGTGAGAATTTTTCCAAGGTGGAGATTTATTGATTTTTGGGAAAAGTCCCACATCGAGGATGGAGTGAATTTTTGTGTATAAATAGTACACCCCCTCTCCCCTTAACTTTCAATCCTCTAAAAGCAATTCCTACTCTATAAGGCATTTGTGGTACTTTGTCTTTCTTTGTATTGTGTACTATTACTTATGTGATTTATTTGAGTAATAATAATTACAGGTACTTGGGTATTCTTTTTATTGTTGTCTTGCCTATTATTTATTAGTTGTTATTAGATGTAGCTTATTATATTATTAAATTACTTCAAGAAATTTATTTTCTACAATTGTGATTTTTTAGTATAATCGGTTATGCTCTATAAGTTAGGCTTCCGCAACATTCCATACATGTATGTGTTTGTACAAGCAAATCACAGTGAAATGAAATAACCATGTAACATGCCTTGATATTGAATAGAATTCTATACGCCATGCATATCTTCGTTAACATCTTCAATTGAATCATAAACAAGGAAGAGAATCTTTCCCAACATTTATATCTACTTTGTATCTATGTGCATTGTGGTGGATAATTAAGAATAAACATTGCACATTCAAACCCTTAAGATGGAAAATATCTTGTTCTAACCAAAAACCAATTTCACTTGGAGAATTTTGTTGATTTCATGTGTATAAATGCTGCAATATGTCAAGTTAGATATGTCAACACTGAAATAAAAATCTTGCTCTCATAAATATCGATCAAGCTATATATGAAGGCTTTAATAAATAATTTATGGATCATATAATTTGGAAATTGCGCACTAATGAACATAATGATTTATTCAAATAATCTTGCAAACTTTGGGCTCAAGCTATTAATAATCATACATGTAACTATCTTATAGATACATCTATCAAATTTATTGAATGCTTGTATGGTTTACATGATTTTTGAATGGGCCCATATAACTAAGTTAATATATTTCCAGAAATGCAAAAATCCATTTCAAATTATAACTAATGATCTTCTCATGATCTATATTCTATTGAGAACAAGTAATACATTATAACTTTTAAATTATATATAATATGCTGGTTATTCATAAAGAATCTTCTGGTTCTTCAACAGATGTTAATACATAATATTTGAAAATATGTTGCATCTTATATATAACTTGGATGATCAAACAAGTCATACCAACAATAAATTTGTCTAGATTAACAAACTTCTAGTTTACTATAATAAGTTTTCAATTTTCATAGTATATTAATTTAAAATCTTGGTATAACATCCATATTCGGGAGATCAAATAGGCTTTAGTTCAATAAGTATAACATGACTCGACTTTAATTGTCAACCTGTCCAATATAATGTGATTATGATGTTACATCGTCTCATATATATCTTTTTTTCTTTCAATAGTACATCATCAATTCCTTCAATTATTAGTCTTCTAGACCAAATCTAAAATTTTTAAAAGCTACCAAACTTTGATGTTTGAACATTTAGCCTTAAGAGCTTTGATATTTGTAACAATTTGAATGTCACAATTTTTTTCATGCCATTTACTAGTACCCATAATGTTCTTTCACAAAAGAACCATAATAATAGTGATATGACTTTAGGTCATTTAATCAAAATTACACAAATATTTTGGCTACTTGCCATATAATAACGATGTGACTTCAAGTTATTTAATTACAATTACAAAAGTATTTTAGCTGCTGGCCATTAATTAAAATAATATTACAATAATATAAAAATAAAGAATATAAGTTACATACAGAGAGCATGTATCAATAATATAATAAATATAAATGAACCAATAATAAATAAGTATATGTGTAGCAATATAAATATCACAATATGAATGAATACATATAAGCATCAGAAAGATAGAAAAATAATAAACAATGACAACAATAATAGTAAATAACATAAAGTTAACAATAAAATTATATATATTAGTTGTAGTGCAGTGAGTATAATAATAATGGCATAATAAGAGGTAACAAATGAAAATGAATAACAAACAAAAAATGAAAGATAAATAGAGAGCAAAAGTAAAAGATAACGAAGATATAAATTATAAGAGCAATACATAAATAACAATAAATTGTAAAATAAAATAAAAAATAGCAAAAATGTAGCAATGTAAATATCATATGAATGATAATTAAAGAAAATTCATAAACACAAGAAATAATATAAAATAAAATATTATAACAAAAATTAAAATCTTATTACTTCATGCTTACAATGAGAAGTTAATATTACATAACTTTTAGCCCTTTTATCTTCAAGATAAATATAAGGGATAAGGTGTATTTTCGCTCTGGAAGTTGTTTCGGAGGAGCAATTTCACCCTGAAAGTTTTAAGTGGAGCAATGTGGTCCCGAAAATATAAAAACATAGAAATGTTGCCCTGATTAATTGGAGAGGCAAATGAACGTTTGCCACGTAGAATAAGATGCCACGTAAGTGTCCATATCACTCTCCATCGAGAAAACTTCCAGAGCAAAATTGATCATCTGAGAGAACTTCCAGGGCGAAATTGCTCCTCCTAGAAAACTTACAGGGCGAAAATGTGTGTGTGTGTGTATATATATATTTCAGAGTAACATTATTCCACGTGGAACAAAGAGCTGGCATCTTATCCTACGTGGCGAACGTCCATTTACCTCTCCTTTTAATTAGGGTAACATTGCTATATTTTTTATACTTCCCGAGTGACATTGCTCCACTTAAAACTTCCAGGGTGAAATTGCTTCTTCAAGACAACTTTCAGAGCAAAAATGCATCTTATCCCTAAATATAATTATATGGCTTTCGGCCATTCAACAAAAAGTATATGGCTTCTTGCCATATAATAGGGAATTAAATTAATATAATCTTAGGTTATATGTCAGATAGGAAAAATATGTTTTATGGCCATATGATATAACTTCTGGTTATATAATCTCAAGATAGAAAAGGAATATTGCTTCTGGCCATATAATCAAAATAATATGACTTCTTTTTATCCAAAAAAAAATGATTTCAGGTCATATATTTTCAGAATATGAAATTAGAGTAATATATTTGTAAGCCAAAACTAAAATAACATCAATAATATCAAAGAACTTATAAAAAAATTGAAATTAGATATAATACCAGTAATCTTCTCCAATAGCCATGGAATCTGATGTTTAAAACAATTGATAAAAGAATCTCTTTAATTCCATATAGTGGCTCATTATATTATTCTAGATTGATTAAGAGTAAATAAATTAAAGATATAGTAAGAGAAAGTAAAGGAAATTGTTAAATTAACTCTGAGAAAAAGCCTTACATATCACACAATGTGAAATCATCATGCAACACACAAGAAACTACAAGGATCAATAAGGTGCTAAGAACTCATCTAGTAGAGTATCATGCTGATAATATGTTATAAAATTAAGAAATAAAGATGAGATTGAGATGAAGGGATGAGGAAGATAAGAGAAACAAGAGGGAATTTGAAGAGAAAGAGGAAGAATATATTCATTCTCTTCAAACTTACAACTATTTGGTTCATATATAGTATTTAAAGACAACAAGCCCATCAATTTCGTTACAAGAGTTGCAACAAAGAATAAATATACATTATTATAGGATATGTAACATAAAAGTCATTATGTGTATTAACTATATAAAACTTCCAAGAGGCCATTCATATTGTAGGTTATAGTTTTAAGCGTATAATTATAAGAGACAAAGGTATTGTAATATTCATAACAACATTTAAATATAATCAAAGTTTCTTAAATATTAACCTAACCTAAATAATTATTTCTCAATGATAATTAAAAGAATTTAAGGGGGTTTTTTGTATACAAAGAAAAGGAAAAAATTAAGCAAAAATGAGTAGTTTGACTATCTAGCTAATCTCAAAAAGAATCTAAACCCAAAAAATAGTAAAATATGCCAATTGAAACATTTGTGGGACCTCTGATGCAAAAATGGACAGACATTTAAATTTGTCTCCTTATTAATTGATTATGTACTTTTGCACCCAACAAAACGTAATTGTGTTGGGTGTTTATAGCGAAAATCATTGTTGCTAAATTTACACATTTACCCTATAAAAATAATCAAGTAAATTTAAAAATCAATATTTAAATTAAATCAAATTTTCTTAAATATTAACCTAACCTAAAATACAAAAATATAATCTTGTGACACCAAAAAACATATAATCTGAAATTTTTAAATATAAACTAAAAATAAATTCTTTCACGTTAATAAGTTAGCTTCCCCCCTTCTTAAAATCTTTTATTTGTAGACCGTTTTCATGAGCTGCCTATATGCTTTTGCCCCCACTTCTTTCCAAAGGCCTATTCGGTGACAATAATATAAATACTGTCTTTTTGTTCATTATTTAATGGCTGATATATGTAATTATGTATATTATGTCAATACATGACGGTTTTATTATTAGATGAATTCTCAGAATTTTTTAGTGATGGAAGATTGGCAATATACATGATCTTGAGTTGCAAGACTTGCATTTTTTTTTCAAAGTATAGATATATTTTTTACTGAAGATAAATTATATCTTTTAATGAGAATTCGAATGTTGTTTCGTCACTTTATAAGATACTAACTCCTTCCATTATGCTTAACCGTGTTGGTGACTTGCATGTTCTGTTATACTTTTAAAATAATAGTGCAGTAAGGTCTCAAAATACTATCATTAATTTGCTTTCAACCACAGTTAATTCTTCTGGGTCAATGTATTTTCCCCCTTTCCTTTACTTCATCTTAGATCCTTGCAGATTTGGTTTATGGTAAAGAGATGAACTAGTTAACTGAATCATTCATCCACTTTAGAGTTAAGATACCAAAACTTAGTTAACTTTTACAGAAAGTAGGGTGAAACTGTTTAATTATTCTTATTTGCAATCCACTTAAGCAGTTGAGATTTTTTTTTCCCGTAAACATATGTATTCTCGTATTGGAGGTAATGCTGTTCGAGGTATTATCGAATACTAAATATGAGTATCTTTTCCAACAGAGATTTGAACTTTAATTTGTGACATTGCGAAAGACTACCCCCCCTTCCTTTAGACTCCACCCACATTGTTTACCCAGTGGTGAAACTATCTACATGCATCGGCCTAGTTCGCTGCAGTTGACATGATTATATATCTATATATATGTAGTTCTCTGTGTGTGTCTTTGACTTCAACCTATGTGAGATCAAAATCTCTTTTGACATGTTAAAAATGTATAATGGAACTCTCCAAGTAGTTTTAGATACATCCTGGTAATAATATGCAAAGCTTAATCCTCAAGTTATATATATATACACACACATGTACATATATATGAAGGAATTAAGAATGTTACGTTAAATGGCCAAAAAATATATATAAAGACAATCACGCACGGAAAGATCCATTTCCCTTTAGAAAGAGTGATTCGAGCTTTTAAAATAGGAAAAATAGATCAAGTCTCAAACACACCAGGACCAAAGGAAACAATTCAAAGGACACAAAACATCAACATAGCAGTTTTATGGCAAATCTAAGAAAGTGAAGTAACATTTTCTCTTGAATCACTATACGCTGGCAAGAATCAGAGCATCTATTTCCAATCAGATAATTTAGAAGAGCTTAAAATAATACAAGAAATTGTTAGATGTGTCATCACATTAACTTTCTCATTTAAAGCTAAAAATCTTCTTGGCTTATATACAGAACTTTGACAACTTCATTACTGGTATGAACATTTATTATGTACGTAACTCCAAGATCAAGTAATTCTGCAAATAAGAACTCATATTTGGAACCAGAGCAGTAATTGATACTATTAACATGCATGAACTGAGAAAGTTCAGAAATAGAGGCATCTATAAATTGGAAAAAAGAACCAGTTTTCAGGCTCAACACCATAGTCATATGTTTCATTTGCTGGCTGAATGTTCAAAACGAGTCTTCTTAGGCCAATACCTGATTGAAGCGGACTACACATGCATACAAAATCTATGATAAAAAAGGCAATATGGTCATCTACTTATTTGCTGCATTTATTGCCTTATGATATTGAGGAGATCCTGTATATGAAGGAATTGAGAATGTTACATTAAATGAACACAAAAAAAGAAAAACAATGAACAGAGGCTCAATGTTGTATAAACTCGTATATAAGAACAAACATGCATCTCTGTCTGTTAACACATAACACAAAGGACAATTCATAGTAATTCAAGCTTTTGAAACAAGAACAATAAATCAACTCCCAAATACAAAGACCAAAGGAAACAGTTCAAAGCACACAACAGACAACACAACAACAATAAAATAATACAACAGTTCTAGTGAACTTGACCAAAGTGAAGTAACATCTTCTGTTGAATCCCCAGAGGCAGGCAAGAATCAGGCCTTCTATTCCCAACCAGATCTGAGAAAACAAAATAATACAAGAATTTGTTAAATGTGTCAACACAAGAGCTTTCTTGCTTAAAGCAAACGAACTCTAATTTCTTAGCATATATATTGAACTTTGACAGCATCAATAGATGTATGAACATTTGTTATATATGTAACTCCAAGACCAGGCAATTCCACAAAATTCTCCTAACCTTTTCGATACTCACGGTTTGGTTTTTGGGTCGCATTATGCACTTTTTTTTTTACAATACTTGCAACAAAGTTTATTTGTTGTGAGCTATGATCTGTTTTTGAAGACGTAAATTGGTCTTGAAAGTTATAAGTTTAAGAAGGTTACTAATAAATTTGAAAGAATGATATTGTTACTAATGAAAATGAGAAATCAAAATGTCATGTCTACTTTTAAGATGAAAACAAATTAACAACGTGAGCTCTTAAAATGTATTCAAAAGTTAATCAAAACTTAATAATTTATTTTTTAAAAAATGTTGTGAGGAATCTAAAACTAAAAATATTTTCGTGGCCAATATATATTTGATGGCAGAAAAACATATTCCTACTATACGTGAGCATGAGTTGAGGGGGAATCTTGTAATCAAGAGAAATAAATTTCAGTGCCAAAGATAAGGAATAGCATGTCACCTGAATCATTTTCTCTATTGAAAGATGTCACCAGCTCATATGTAGCCAATTGAGTGAAGATGCCATGGTCCTCATCAATTGGAGAAAAGATTTGATTGAATTTGTGAAGTGGATCTTCTTGTCCCCACTCTGCTTCACTCCATTTAAGTTCTTTCCTCCATTTAGTTTCTCCTCTGATCACCTTTAGATTTTGGCTGGACAATTCAGCAGGCGAAAGACTTAGGAGCTTTGGACAGTTATAAAGTCCCATTTGCTCTAAATTTCTCCCAATACACACTCCATTTGAAATGCTAGCCAATTCAGGTACAAAGAGAAGTGATAGTTTTCTCAATCTTGGGAGAAAAAAGTCACTTGTTCGTTTGGAGGAGGATGGACAACTTATGATGCTACTCACTTTGGGACAGTCTTCAACTATAAGCTCTTCTAAGTTGGCAAGACTGTGTAGAGAATCCATGGTGAATATGGTGGTTAGCTCAGGGCAAGTGTGCAATGCTAACAACTTGAGTTCATAAAAAATCGGCCTATTAATGATGCTTCTCAGATTTTTCATGTAGAATATGGTCAAGAACTGCATGCAAAAAGATTCATTCAGGTCGGAGTCTGCTTGATGTTCATCCACATCTATGATGCTCTGCATTTCATTACATTCTACCAAAATGCATAATCGCAGCTGCTTCAAATTCTTCAACCCGAATTCGGAGAGATTGTTGACCTTCATGTGGCGGTCTAAGAAAAATGCCCAGGCTTCAGAGAGAATGGACTTCACTTCATTAGGAAAAACTTGACCATTTACAAATTTCAAGCAACGACCCATTTCTTTAAACATAACCTCAATAGCAGATGGTATACGTGAGATCATTTTTGGCTTGTGATGACCGATGATGAATCTGAAATTAGACAGACCCCTTTCTATGGGAATCAAGAAATTAAATCTTGGGATGTATATATCCAATGCTAGCAACATCTTTAATCCATTGATTTCTGCAAGAATGTGTTCAAAGTTCTGGAACCACCATTCATTATCTGGATTAACACTAATCCTTAAAACTTTCAACTTAGTGAGTTGAGATAGAACACCAAGAGGAATCACTTCAATGCTGGAACCATGATTGCTCTCATTATAGAAAGAGAGGGATAAGCTTTCCAAATTGCTCAACCATTGAATCTCCTTTGGCAAATGTGTGATCAGAGTGCCATCAAGATCAAGTGTCGTGAGATATCTAAGTCGGCTAATCTCTTGTGGAAGCTCCCTTAAAAGCTCACAATCTTTTAGATAAAATTCTTTAAGCTGCTGTAGATTGAAAATTGAGCTTGGGAGTTCATGTATACTAGTGCGTGATAAGTTGAGGATGTTCAGTAGGGGCACATGATCAAAAAATGAGGATGGAACTTCAATCAAATTAAGGTTGTTCCCCAACAATAAACTTTTTAGTTTGGGGAAATTTAAGACCTTTGGAGGATTTGTAATATTAGTGCCTGAAAGATCACATATCTCAAGATTTTGAATTTGAAGTCCCATAATTTTTTGACATAGTTGCTTGAACATCATAAATTCTTCATGGACTCTGAGTTTTAATGTAAAACCATTTTGAATAATCGATGAGCTGGAAGAGGGAATGTCTTTCTTACCATGACCACTATGTTCATGATGTCCAGAAGAAGAGAGAGGCAAGGAATTATCTGAATTGATCAACTCTTGGTTCTCACTTGTTGGAAATATTGAAGTGCCTACAAGACTAAGAGTCTGAAGATTCGGGAGTTCCCAAATTTCCTGTGGCAGTGTCTTCAATTGCTTGCACCCTGCCAACCTCAACTCTTTAAGATTCTTGAGTTTAGTTATCTGTTGTGAGAGTTCCTGCAACTGTGAACAATGCTCCAAAGATAAAGTTTCAAGCTTTTGGAGTTTAAATATTGCTTCTGGCACTATCTTCAATTGCTTGCTCCTGGCCAACGTCAACTCTTTAAGATTCTCAAGTTCAGCAATCTGCAGTGAGAGTTCCTGCAACTGTGAACACTGTTCTAAAGATAAAGTTTCAAGCTTTTGGAGTTTAAATATTGCTTCTGGCACTGTCTTCAATTTCTTGCACTTGGTCAACCTCAACTCTTTAAGATTCTCAAGTTCAGCAATCTGTGGTGAGAGTTCCTGCAACTGTGAACAATGCTCTAAATTTAAAGTTTCAAGCTTTTGGAGTTTAAATGTTGCCTCTGGCAGTGTCTTCAATTTCTTGCACCTGACCAACCTTAACTCTCTAAGATTCTCAAGTTTAGCAATCTGTGATGAGAGTTCCCGCAAATGTGAACAGTGTTCGAAAGACAAAGTTTCAAGCTGTTGGAGTTTAAATATTGCTTCTGGCAGTGTTTCCAGCATACAACCCTCCAGATTCAATTCTTTTAGTTGAGGTAGGCTACTTGTAGTATATAAATTTTGCATGTCAGCGTAGGATAAGCTTAAAACTTGGAGGTTTGAAATAGTTGATTCCAATGCTTCTTCACTCAAGTTCTCAGGAAATTCCTCCCCCGTTGCGTGTAAGATAATTTTAATATCCTCGGGCAACAGGATATACCGACCTAGGGGGCCTTCTGATTGCAGCAAGACAGAACATTCCACGAAATTTTGCAAGATACTTTTTGCTTCTTCTTCCGAGTCTACTAATTGTTGAGTGAACCAGCGAGCAAACAATTGATTGTCACTTATCATCAAATCTTGGAATCGGAAGACCTTTAAACACCTTAGAAGACGAATCTTTTCTTTACCAGAACTTATTGCAATTGCCCGGATGATGTAGAAGAGTGCATTCACTGTTGCTTCACGATCACGATAACGCAGCTTTTCCAATGCAAGATCCCAGATTTGAACATCTGTCTCATGTTTCAATGACTTAGCCATGAGAATAACGGCAAGAAGATGACCCCCACATTTCTTCACAATTTTTACTGCAATTTTTTGGATGTCAATGTTTGAATGTAGAAGCTTACCTCCAACAATCTTGCAGAAGATCTCCCAAGGCAACAAATGATCCTCTGTCTTGATTGCTAGATCCGCTTTCTTGCTCAATTCGTCATTTTCCTGTGCTGATGATAGGGTTGTTATAAACACCACGACATGTCCAGAATCTCTTATAATGGGTAAACCCAACTTCTGGGGGTCTTGTTTTTTGTCACTATCCCCATCCACCACAAGTATTAAATGCCTGCTTCTTCTATCATTCTTGGCAGTCTGCTCCAGTCTTGATTCAAGACTTAAGAGCTCTAGCTCTCTTTGGGTCTGATCATGAATCTGGTTAAGATCAATGATTTGGAGATGATCAAATGCAGCACGAATTTGAGAATTTGCTTGTATATTTTTCACAACAGTTCGTTTTTCTGCATCATTTCTGGTTGAAAAGCAAATGTTTCGAATCTTCTTAAGTGGCAACTGACTGTAGGGTATAGTATCAGAAGTTAAAGTTTGAGTGAGTTGGTGGACGGCAAGATGAGCAGCCAAGAGGAGAATAGGTTTGGGGGCCACGTATTCGGAAGGTTTCTTCGTGCTGACGCTAGCACAATTTAATATCTCTTTTGGTATAAGGTCTTGTACATACCTCAGTGGGCTTTCAGAGAGAAGATGTTCAACCCTTCTCCTCAAACTATCAATATCTGCATCATCATCTTCATCTGCATAACAAAGCTGATAGACATCGTTGATCCATTGCTTCAAAAATTCTTCATGCCCAATTCTGATAGGGTAGCTCAAGATGAGGTGTAAAAAGCTCCATATCCTCATCAAGCTTAACATATATTGTACCAGCTGATCCTGTTTGTTTTTCTTTTTTTCAAGGGGGGAAAAGATTCTTTAAGGAAGATATCATCAACAAAAAACGACAATAAAAAAGTTTTAACCGTGCATGAAATGTCACCCTTTAAACGTCTGTTATCTAGAATCTAGGTTCGATAATAAGCGACCGAAGTTCAAAATGAGCATGAAATGATGAAACTGCAGCTTAAAGGAGGCCTCATAATGTGTATCATCAGTCATCACTTTTACGAAAACAATTGAAATTATATTTTGTTAGACCAATTCTTGGAATCTTGCAAGTTATCTGTATGGTAAAAATGCTTCCAACTCCTCACCCGACACCCCCCCCCGGGGAACAAAAAAAAAAAAATCACCACTTGAACATTTTGAAAAGGGGTCGGGAAAAATATATAGGATTAGTTGTGAATTTCATAATTTGACTCATATTTTGAAGGAGGACTTGTAAATCATCATAAAATGAAGAATGAATTCTGAGGGGCCTATTGAAAAACCACCGCCTATAATTGTACATTTCATTGTTTGATTTACAAATTTGAGACGAGAAGAACATCTAAAACATCGCAGAATGATAAAAGTTTTGCAAATAATTTTTTAGATAAAAATTTGGAGTAAAAGCTAAGAAGTGAAATTTTAAAAAAAAATTATAAAAATGGGAGTAAATTTTTAAATTGATATATAGAATTTATGAAATAGACATAAAAACCACACGGACTGCACTTGTGAATCTCAAGAGCTTACATGCATATCAACTACTATATCGTGCCGATAATATAAAAGCTAATTGACTTTTGTTGTAGAGATTAAGAAAGTTAAATACTCCATTTAAAAGTATTTATTTATACATATAATTAGTTTATATATTAGTTTGTAAGTGAAGCAAATTAGTTCATGTATTTTTGTTTAAGAGAACATGCATATGATCGTATTTAAAAGGGTTAAACTAACTTTTGATCCTCATAGTTTCCCTCAATTTGAGTTTTAGTCCCTGTAATTTCAAAGTTCTGTTTTTTATCCACGAAGTTTAGCTTGTTTCAAACCGTTAGTCCCCATAGTTTCAAAATGACCTAAATCATAGGTTAACGTTGTTAAAATTGCTGACATGTCAATGACGCCTTACTTTTGCTAATATAGCCTGATGACTGGATATTATCAATGCTTACGTGGACTGGTCAAACGTACTTTTGGTCCCTATAATTTGCCTTAATTTAGGTTTTGATTCATGAAGTTTAAAAGTTTTGGATTTTATCCCTGAAATTTACTTTGTTGAAAACTGTTAATCCCATAGTTTTAAAATGACTTAAACCAGATATTAACATCGTTAATTTTGCTTATCTGTCACTGACTCCATTAATTGTGGTGAAATAGTGTAATAACTCAAAAATCTTACATTCCACTTTTAATAAATAACTGACTCAATTAAGTTCGCTACTATAGAACTCAACAGTTACTTCTATTTGTTCGGCATTAGATTTTGATTCCGCCCTTTTAAAAGGAACATCCGCTCTAATAATTCCTTCTATGTCAAAATATCTAATGAAACCATCACCGAAATTGAGATCTCATTCAAAGAAAAATATATCAAATATCTGGAGTTTCTTTTTGTATATTGCATCAATGATCCAATAGCGAGGACCATGTCCTACAGGTTTGATTCTGTAGAATCTAACCCATTTTCTTATTGAGCGAAAGATACGAAATAAATAAAATTGATTTTTCTTTTTCTCATTATCTTGACACAGAGACGAAATTGTTAGAGTGGATGTTTTTTTTTCAAAGGGCAGAATCAAAATATAGTATCAAACAAGTAAGTGTAACTTGTTGAGTTCTATGATAGTGAATTCAATGGATTCAGTTATTTATTAAGAATAGAATATAAGATTTTTGGGTTATTAAGCTATTTCACTATAATTGATAGAGTCAGTGACGTATAAGCAAAATTAACGGTGTTAATATTTGGTTTAAGTAATTTTAAAACTACGAGGACTAACAATTTTCGCCAGAGTAAATTTCAGCGATCAAAATCAAAACTTTTAAACTTCAAATACCAAAACCTAAATCTGGGCAAACCATAGGTATTAAAAGTTAGTTTGACCAGTCCATGTAAGCATTGACCATATCCAATCATCAGGCCACGTCAAAAAAAATAATAGTGTCAATGACATGTCAGCAATTTTAATGGCGTTAACATCTGATTTATATCGTTGTGAAATTATAGGGATTGACATATTAAACTTTAGGGACTAAAAACAAAATTTTAAAACTGCAGGAACAAAAACCCAAATTGAGGGAAACTATAAGGTTGAAAAGTTAGTTTAACCCTATTTAAAATATTAAATAACTGCAAACAAGAATGACACTCAAGAAATTAAATGCTATTTTGAGACTAAAATGAAAAGCAACCACATTTTTATGTTAATGGCTGCTTCAAATTCCATCACATGTCTCGTGTCTGTGTGTGTAGTTTACTCACCAGTTTGCCAATAGTGGTGGTGGACTTTGATGATGAAGTTTCCCCTTCCCGTGGCGAGGCCTTGAGAAATCACAGCATACAAAATGATGCATTAATAAGAAGACATGAGATGTTTCAAGATTAGCGGAGCAGAATTTGTGAGTATTTGATACATGTTACATACGAGTTGAGCGGTTTTGTCACCAACCATGCGTCCGAACATGTTCCATGCTTCATGAGGGGATAACGACTTGAGCTGGACGTGCTTATGAACGTATTTGGAAGTCGAAGCAAGGGGGTAATGAGTGGCTATT
This sequence comes from Vachellia collinsii, assembly GCA_006871305.1. NCBI lineage: Eukaryota > Viridiplantae > Streptophyta > Magnoliopsida > Fabales > Fabaceae > Vachellia > Vachellia collinsii. The sequence goes on along the minus strand of QFDD01000441.1, from coordinate 15,739 downwards.
ACCACCTTACTGTCTCTTTTGTCGTTTGAAATATCCAGCTTCTCCCAAATGCCATCGGGTGGGTTCTTTATGCCATCTAAAATCAGTAGATATCTTTTGTCCTTGAGCACTCTCCGTATTCTTCCACTGATTTCATATTTATCACCTCCCCTATCCACCTTCACTCGATCTGCGATTTTCTGCAGGATATGAATGTCAGTCCGCTCATCAGCCGGCACTTTGATGAAAATCACCAGTTCGAACTCCTCCTCCTCACAAAAGTGGTCGTTTAAGTGCTGCATGATTATGGTGTTCCCCAACCCTTCCTGTCCCTCAAGAACCACACATTTTACTCCATCATCATTGCCTTGCAGCAGAGCCTGAATGTCTTGCAAGGCTTTCTTAAGAGTTGGAAACTCCTCAATTGATGGAACTCCAATCCCCTTTATGACCCGCTCTGGCAGATTATCCGCTAGAATCTCCTCTGGACATTTTTCAAGAAGTTTGACTACTTCCTTCAGTTCCCTTTTGATCTTCTTCTTAAGACGTCGTCTTTTCCAAATCTTCCACTTCTTTCCCATTGCTTCTTTATATTTGCTATTCAAGGAAGCCACCTCTCGCCCAATCTGGGATACACTCTTCGTCCAAACCCTGTAAACGTTGCTCGTGTCTTCATCTATATACCTTGATGCTTCCCAGTCTTTGTCCCTTTGTGAAGCACGTAGCCACTCTACCCCATCGTTTAGCGCTATATGTATGTCTTTTAACGAAGTGGTGGGGATTCCAACTGCGGACCTTAATTTCTTAAGCACACGATGCACAATGTGTGCCCCCATCAGCGAGGAAACAATACCCGCCAAGGAAACAGCATGTGATCCCACCGGAGAAGCAACAGTTGACCCCACCTGAGAAACAACAGGTGACCCCGCAGTGGAAACAGCGGGTGCCTCCACCGAGGAAGCCATAATATGTGACTCCACCGTTATCTTATCCATGGAGGCCTGCGGGAACGGCTCAAGAAACGTTATAATTGCGACATCGTAATGTCACCAAGGAAACAAGCTTGATTGATAGAATCATTCTTACATTGATATGAGATGTTTTAAAACATCACTCATGCATGCATGTTTTATAAGGTGATGACTCCTTGAATTATCATCTTTTCCATATTACATGTATTCAAATCCTGACTAGCTAGCTAGCTGGTGTTATGGCTTTCTTTGTTTTTTTGGCATCGTTGTTATTACTTTCTTATTAAGAGTGATTCAACAGCAGACAATAATCAGTTCATCACACTGTTTCTGACTATTTTATTCCCAAGCAAATTGACTGGTGGTAGAATTCAAGTGCCAATGTTTAGGTAAAGTTTTCTTATTCTTATGGTCACATGTCCAATTTTTTAAATGTTAACATTTAATTATAAATTCACAAAAAAAAAAACATCATCAACCATGTGTAATTAAAGATCTTGACGACATATATAATAGATAGAAGAAACTTAACCTAATTAAGTATTGTCTTGTTTATATGCTTAGTAGTATTTCTTGTGACAAACTAATATTAAATACTAAGGTTAACGCTTGCCTCCGCAGAGAATTGCTTATGATAAAGAGTGAAATAATAGCATTTATATATTAGGATTTGTTGCTTGTAATTATTAGTTTCGGTCGATCTTGGTGTGGGAAGCCATCAGTTTAATTCGTGTATACTTGAGAACTGGCTGTTCTGTAAAGTGTAAAGATCCAGACCAGGCCTCCCCCAACTTCGTCAAAAGCTAGAGAGACATCATTTAATTTGAATTCATCATCTAAGGTCAGAAAATCAGAATATCAAATGGGCAATTCCATCTTCTTTTTTTTGTGGCCAAAAATGGGCAATTCCATCTTTTTTTTTTGTGGCCAAAAATGGGCAATTCCATCTTAATCTCTAGATACATTGGCTCAACTTATTTGTCAACCATTTTTAGAATCATTTTTACACAAATTGAGACAAAACTCCTCTCGTATACTTACATCGGATTGCGTATAATCACTTTTTAAAAATTAATCCCAAACAAGCTAATGTAGCTTGTATAAATCATACTAATGAGTAATGCTATACATATTATGTACTTCTCAACAGCATCTGGCATCCCAATTTTATCTATAGTAACATCATACGCCATAAGAATCGTGCTGGATGTTGGTTACGGGAAATAAGGGTACGGTGTTGGATGCTATTCTACCATAAATTATAATATAAATGCATTATTTATACATAGGTGCATTTAATGATTATGTTTGGTTTATACGTGCGTGCATGGCCGATGAAATTAACTAAAGAATTAATAACATGGTATCGATGGATCGATAAGGGAGAATGAAATTTTGAATATCATGGAGTCGCTTACCAGCTATCAAGCGTTTGGAAGGTTCAATTTTGTTGATTATTCTCCCCTCTCAGCACTATATGGGCAAGCAGTAATAATCTCCTGATCGAGTACTGGAAGCATCAGCTTGACATTTCTTTCTTCTTTTTGGCTGCAAAACCCATCATCCCAAACTAGCTAGGATCAACTAACATGTAAATATATAAAATGATGATCTGTGAAAATATAAGCATCAATTATGGTTGAAATATCATTCTACCTTGTTCTTGATGAGCAGGAGCATCAAGTAAGAACCTGCTGGGTTAAGTCATGAACTGGACAATATTTTTCTGCAAAAGCCGCTGCCTGACAGTAAGAAATATATATATATATATATATATCAGAATGAATACATGAAGCTGCTTAAACATCAAATAATTAGCACAACTCGGAAGAGAAATGGATTGATTGAAAGTCAGAAGATGCGGTGATGGGTTGAACTGTGCATACCCAGAACGAACAAGAGCTAGCAGATCGGAGGAGTAGGAGGAGCTAGCGGGCTTGTTTCTGGGGATCGGAGGTGATCTGAGTGTTGATTCCGATGGAAGATTTCAATTTATGGTGAAGGAGCTTCAGAGGAGACGGTCTCCTTAATCAGAGGACCAAGAGGATTTCAGAGCTCGAGAGGTCGTCAATAATGGCGTTGGTTGTCTTCTAGCTAACGCTAGTCGTTCCTGGCCTGCGCCATGATTTGTTATTTCTCTCCTTCAAGGGGGAAAAAATACTTATTTCATGCTTATTCCATATTTGGTACTGGAATCATTTCTAAATCATGACAACTATTTTTTCAAAGAGTCATATCATTCATACTCTTTTTAATAAAAATATTTCTATTGCTCATATATCTTATGGATTTCTTTTGATTATTTCCCAGTCTCCATAATCCATTTTAATACATAGGTTAAATTATACAAAACCTTCCCTGAACGTTGGGTCAATTGTTGATGACCCCCAAACATTTCAAAGCTTAAATCTACCTCCCCTGATCTTTTATTTCTGTCATAAACCCCCTGCGTGCTGTCAACTTGCCGTTACTTTTTGTTTTTTTTTTTAAGGGAAATCACCACGTCACACTAATACAAGACACATGTTATCCTCCATAACACCCCATGTAAGTCATTAATTTTATATAGCCCCCGGGGAAGTTTCACCACCTTAAAGTTTTAATTTTAAATATTAGATTCATGCCAATACTCTTATCATCTTAATAAATTCAGTAAGATTTTTATTACCATTTAAAATATCCATTTTGTAGGGCAAAAAATAGAAGAATGATTTTTGAAGAAGCACAAAAATAAAAGGATACTTTTTGAATGTAAAAATATTCTTGTAAATATTTCATGAATTTGGTAAACTTAATTATCACCTTGTATCCTGAAATTTTGCAATCATTCAATTAAAGTATATTTACATTGGATTAATTGGAAACGTTGTTTTCAATTGTACAACCGGTCAAAATCTAGAGGGTTTTATAAAATTAGCAACATGGGTAAGATTGCAGGTGTGTTTTATTAATACGACGTGACAACTTGCGTGTAAGAATACGTAGGTATTTTCTCCCAAGAGATGAACTAACGTTTTACTTTACTGTGAGGAAGCATTTGGGGGAATCTCAACAAGATGCCCTCAAAATACCAAAATCCCCGCAGGACCCTGATAAACTCAAATGGCAACTCATAAAGCTCTCCCAAAAGTGGAATTTACAGAAACGACACTTTGTCAAGGGGGATGTGCCTTCCATACTTCCCGGGTTTACTCGTTCGCACCAATTCAAATGCATGCATGGATCCTCGTGCCTTTCACATGAACTCTGAACAACTACAAAGCATAATTTAAGTTTTGTCCAGCGGCAAATGTCAAATGAGCACATGTCAGCACGTTGTTTCAGCAAGTTGCTGGTTTCAATCTCCCCGCCATAAAACCCACGTACGAGAAACATTAACAATTCTTTCAAAACAAAATTATTTTAAAACACTATTATTAGTTTAACAGCGGGGGATTAACTCTCCAACGGTACGTAGAAAGACGAAGGAAAGGGGGAAATTAAAAGGGCTGATATAAAAGTCGATAGATTATTAAAACAAAATTATTAAAACACTATTATTATTATTATTATTATTATTATTATTTGACAACAGGGATTAACTTCTCCCGTGTTGAAAAATGAAGGAGGAGATGTGATATAAGAACCAATTGATTTTTATTTATAAAAATTAAGGGGGTTAAATATAATATTTAAAATTATTTGTATGTATCACTTTTTTCTAATTGATTTATAGATTGATACATAATTTAAGTATATACAAAAAATGAATACTTCTAAGTAATAAATTTAACTTAATTTTATCAATAAAAATTAATTGACTTATGTATGCACAACTCCAGGTCACTCCTAACCATTTGAACAGAATCATGATGTCGCTACCTTGCATTTTGGATATAAGATTTCATTTATAGTGATACTAAATATAAAATTTTGTTTGTAGATGTATGCAGCATATATAGGACATTATATTTTGGATGAGAAGAAACACAGTATAAATAGGGCATTATATATAGGAGGAGAGGAAACACTCGAAATCAAGGGATTGTGTTTGGAAGTCGCGATCATTAGGATTGATGATAGCTGTAATGGAGGGGAGCACTGATTGCAACGGCTAAACAAATACTGTATCAATGACCCGAAGAAGTTAAATATATGGAAAGATTCCTAGTGTCACCGTCATGAACTTTGGCTAATATTAGATGGAATTTTTAATATAAAGATGAGTTTTTTTCTTTTTGCCCGAAATATAAAGATGAGTTTGTAGTGTATAGAAACTAAACAAATGTTATATTAAGAGTAAGAGATGGTGGCAGTTTAATTTTCATTCAAGGTGTGACCACCGCGTAATTTCAGGAGGGTGCCGATCTCAGTGCTGGTGTAGCGCCAATTACGAGGCCGGAAAGCCGTAGGTGACAACCTGTACGATTTAATGAAAGGGAAGATCTACACAACAAGACGTACAGTTTGAAAGCTACTAAACCCCAAATAAGCATTTATTATTGTATAAATAATTCAAGAAATTGAATTTGGAACAGCGTGATCACTTTGATTGATTGATGATAGCTGTACTTGAAAACAAGTACCAACAGTAATTAAGTTCGGGAAAGACGAGGTAGAATCAAAGAAAGAAGGCAACAGACAAGAGTAGCGCGTCTTAAAAAATTATTGCCACCCCAGAGAGAGAGGGAATTAAAAATGTACCATGTGCTGTTTGGATTTAACAAACAAAGGCGCAAGGCGCAAGGACAAAAGGTCAAAGAAACGTGAGGGAACAAGACAAGGACGAAGCAGAGGGTGTAGTGGCACTTCATTGAAGCGATTAGGAGTGTCACGGGTTAGTGTTACCCAAATGCCCAACTTAATTTCAATTCTGAGCTGTCACTCTAGGTGAATGTCAGGCTTTGCCCATGTAGCCACGTCATGAGTAGACCAGTTCATACGGGCCAACCTGTGACTGACCCCGTCAGATTTTTTTCATATTTTTTTATTTATAACTTTTTTTTTTATTTATAACCAACTGTTACTAGATAAGTGGGGTACAGGTAAAAAAGATTGACACCACAACTTTCCGTTTTTTTTTTTAACCCAACCCATTGTTGGGTTGATGGGTTCAACGCGTAGGGTAAATCCATATTATTACCTTTAGTCATGAGCTCTGAAATGGGAAGTTGGTAACCACTTTTGATTTTGAGTATTCCCCCCTAGATATAGGGTTTGTTTACCAATCAATTCTCAAAAGCAATTTTACACAAACCAAGATAAAACTCTCTCACATACTTACCTCGGATTCTATGAAACCAAGGTTTGAAACCTAGGTTTTGTTACTTCCCAAACAAGCCCATAATATCGCACAAACAACAGTAAACAAAGTTTTATATTTAGAATCATCAGAAATGAAATCTTATATCTGAGAGAGGAAATGTAGTTACATCATAATTTTACTCAGAGGGTTAGAAGTAACCTGCAAATATAATACTATCCCTTTCTTCCATATTATTAGAGCCCGTTGATTTTTGTTTGAGAAATTAATGAAGATAAATACATTACTTAAAAATATTTATTTATGTATGTAATTAGATTATATATCAGTTTATAAATCAAACAAATTAGTTTAAAAAAAAGTGATACATATAAATACTTTTAAATATTATATCAAAGAAGTTAATCCCTGCAGTTAAAATAATAATAATAGTATTTTAATAATTTTGTTTTTACCGTTGGATAAAACATAAATCATGCATTTTAGTTGTTTTTAGGAGAGATCATTGAATACTCTGAGAGTGCCGTGTATAATGAGTTACATAGAGATACATAATCAAAAGAAATTTATAGAATATAAAATGATAAAAAAAATAATTAAAATATTTTTGTTAGTAAGATTATGAACGAGCATTTTTCTTTGTTTTTAGTTATTCAGAGTTCATGTGAAAGGCACAGGGATGCAAGAATTTGAATTTCTCAAAGGCTATTTGGTGTGAATTTGTAAACCCAAGAAATATGGAAAGCTCAACTTCGCAAGTTATTAAACTTTAAGGAGGTCTACCTATACACAGATTCATTATTTGTTGTTCAGTTATTGATGTTTAAATGCGGTCAATCACATCCACTACACGATGCTATTATAGATATAGGTTCCTTGCTAACATCAATTTCAAATCTTGAGATTGTTCACACATATAGGGATATTATGGTCTATGTAAACTACCTTGCACAAACTGCTTATGAAGATGGTATAGATATGGTTATTTTATAGCATCCTCCCAACTTTTGTTTAGAACAAATGCATCTTGATTTAGTAGGGAATTTTGGGAGCTCTATGCTCCAGTTGGTAAGTTACGCATATACTTTCCTTTATCAAATATAAATAAATCACATAAATTAAAAATGTGGTGGAAATTGATTCAAAGGGGTAAGGTTGGAAGAATATATCCTCAGACTATCAAAAGTCCAGTTTGGAACCCTGAACCTTCGTAAATTCCATTTTTGGGAGCTCGATGAATTGGCATTTGTGATTATCAGGGTACTGAATGGGGATTTTGGTATTTTGAGGGCATGTTGTTGAAATTTCCCTTAATACTTTCTCACAGTAAAGTAAAATGTTAGTTCACCATTTAGGAGAACATACTTATCTTTTTTATTTTTTACTGTTCATTTTCTCTTCAATAAAAATATTTAAACTACCTTTCTTTGTGGATCCCATAAATATGTATTGGGCTTTTGAACTTATTTATCAACCCTTCAGAATCACTTTTAGAATCATTTTCACAGAAGTCGAGATAAAACTCCTTTCACATATTTACCTCGGATTACGTACAATCACTTTTCAAAACATAATCTCAAGGTTCAAAAAACCGGACTGGGCATTAAATCGTGTGAGACAGTGGTTCAAGGGTTAATGGTTCAGACCGGGTTCAAACCGGAGTTAGACCGGTTATATTAAAATAATATAATTTAATAGATTATATTTTATTTTAAAAAAATTAATAGATAAAACCTATAATATTATTTTATTTTACCCATATTTTAAATTTTTAGAGTTTAATTAAATATCAGTGATAAAAAATGGGATAAAATGAATTAATTTTATTTTATATCCTCATGTATAAATTTGTTTAAATAGAAAACAAAAAATTAAAGACTTATTTTGTTACCATATTTTTTTTAAAAAAATTAATGAACCATATTATCACACTTTGATTCCCCTTTTTTCATTGTTTCTAGTTTTTAAATTTTTTTTTTTTAAAAAGGAGGTGAACCGGTTGAACCAGTGGTTCAACCGTTTCGGCCGGTTCAACACCGGTTGACCGGTTCGAACCGGTCAACCGGACCGAACCATCGACCGGTTCACTGATTTCCGGTCTGAACCGGTCGGTCCGGTCCGTTTTTTCGAACAGTGCATAATCTAAACAAGTTAGAAATCTATAAAACCCCATTCAACTTTTGGTCAATTGTGTATAAACCCTCTTAACTTTTCAAAATTTTAAATTAATTACACCGACTTTTTATACCTTTATCGTAAATCCCCTACCATTAGTTTACCGTTACCTTTTTTAAGGGATTGTCACATAAAATTAATATGGCATTTTATGGGCTTTTTTCCTTCTCTGCTCCAAACATTAACAAATATTACTCATATGCTACACTTCAAAAAAATTTACCCATATACTACATTTTTTTTAAACTTTAAAATTTTTTTTATTAAACTCGTTCACCACGTTTGAAATTTTTATTTTTTGAAAATTTTTTTTTGGAACTCATTCACTACTAGTACCAAAACTTTTAATAATTTTTTAATGAAAAAGATTAAAAAATGGAAAATAAATAATTTTTAATAATTTTTTAAATAATTATTTAAAAAATTATTAAAAATTATTTTTTTTGTTTTTTTCATTTATTTTGTTTTTTTATATTTGTTTAATCATAGAGAGGTGAGAGGAAGAGGGGAAGGGGACATTGAAATTTGTTCAAAAGTGATAAGGTTGTTGAAGATCTAATAAGAGAGGAAGTAGATATTGAATCAACGCGGAAGTTATTTTTCAATTTCAAATGCATCCATTTACCTTTTAAAATTTAAAAAAAAAGACAAATTGTAAATGCATCGTCTTTCGTTTGTCATGCCTATCTTTTTACCTAAATATTATTAAATAAATATAAAAAAAACAAAATAAATTTAAAAACAAAAAAATAATTTTTTTAAATAATTATTTAAAAACATTATTAAAAATTAATTATTTTTCGTTTTTTAATTTTTTTTATTAAAAAATTGTTAAAAGTTTTGGAAATTGTTCACTTGCTGAACGAGTTACAAAATTTTTTTTTTGAAAAAAATAAAAATTTCAAACTCATTCACGTGATGAACGAGTTTGATAAAAAAAATTTTGAACCTGAACACCACGTGAACGAGTTTGATAAAAGTGTAGTATATGGGTAAATTTTTTTTGAAGTGTAGTATATGGGTAATATTTGTTACTGTTTGCAGCATAGAAGGAAAAAAAACCCATTTTATGTGGTATCATTGGCATCCTACATTAAAAGAATAATTGAGATATTTTTATTAAAACAATATAGATAATATGACATTTATTATCATTTAGAAATGATGACAGTACAAAGGAACCAGTTACAGTGCTAATCCTAAAGCTTAGCTCACCCTACTAATTTGATTTGGATCGTCCAGATTTGATGTTTTAAAAAATAATGATTTTTTAAGTAAAAAATAATTTTTTAAAAAAATATTAGTTAAGATATTGCTTTTATTTTTTATTCTGCATTTATTGAAATAATTTTTTTTAAAAAAAATAGATTTTTATAAAATCAAATCAAATCTATCCAGATTAAATCTGGATGGTTCAGATCATATTGAGTTAAGCTTTACAATTACTGCTGAAACTGATTCCCAGTACATGGAATATGTAAAAGCCCCCCCCCCCAAAGGAGAGAAATAACAAATCATGGCGCAGGCTAGGAACGAGTAGAAGACAACGAACGCCATTATAGAGAAGTTTGACGACCTCTCTCGCTCTGTGATCCTCTTGGTCCTCTAATTAAGGAGACCGTCTTCTCTGAAGCTCCTTCACCAAAAATTGAAATCTTCCATCGGAATCAACACTCAGATCACCTCCGATCCCCAGAAACAAGCTCGCTAGCTCCTCCTACTCCTCCGATCTGCTAGCTCCTGTTCGTTCTGGGTATGCACAGTTCAACCCATCACCGCATCTTCTGACTTTCAATCAATCCATTTCTCTTCCGAGTTGTGCTGATTATTTGATGTTCTAGCAGCTTCATGTATTCATTCTGATATATATATATATATATATATATATGTATGTATATTTCTTACTGTCAGGCAGCGGCTTTTGCAGAAAAACATTGTCCAGTTCATGACTTAACCCAGCAGGTTCTTACTTTGATGCTCCTGCTCATCAAGAACAAGGTAGAATGATATTTGAACAATAATTGATGCTTATATTTCCACAGAGCATCGTTTTATATGTTTACATGTTAGTTGATCCTAGCTAGTTTGGGATGCTGGGTTTTGCAGCCAGAAAAAAGAAAGAAATGTCAAGCTGATGCTTCCACTCGATCAGGAGATTATTACTGCTTGCCCATATAATGCTGAGAGGGGAGAATAATCAACAAACTTGAACCTTCCAAACGCTTAATAGCTGGTAAGGGACTCCACTATATTCCACATTTCATTCTCCCGATCGATCCATCGATACCATCTTATTAATTCCTTAATCAGTTCCCAATTTTTCATCGGCCATGCACGTATCAACCAAACATAATCATTAAATGCACCTATCTATAAATTATGTATTTGTATTATAATTTATGAGTAGCATCCAACACCATACCCTTATTTCCAGTAACCCACGTTCAGCACGATTCTTATGGCGTATGATGTTACTACAGATAAAATTGGTATGTTAGATGCAGTTAAGAAGTACGTAATGTGTTGCATTACCCATTAGTATGATTTATATTGCATACTTCGGTGAGTGAATCTAAAGATTAAGATGGAATTGCCCATTTGATATTCTTTTTTTTTTTTTTTGTTTATAACAACCCATTTGATATTCTGACCTGGGATGATGAATTCAAATTGAATGATGTCTCTCTAGCTAGCTTTTGACGAATTTGGGGGAGGCCTGGATCTTGACACTTTATGGGACATCCTATTCTCAATTATACACTAACTAATCAGGCTTCCCACACCAAGATCGATCGAAACTAATAATTACAAGCAACAAATCATAATGTATAAATGCTATTATTTCACTCTCTATTATAAGCAATTCTCCGGGGAGAGGCAAGCATTCACCTTACTATTTACTATTTATGCCCCGTTTGTTGTTTTGTTAGAAGAAATACTTTTAAGCATACAAGACAATGCTTAATTAATTAGCTCAAGTTTTTTTTTTATATCTATTAACCATGTCGTCAAGTTCTTCAATTATGTATGGTTACAGATGCCTTTTTTTTGTCAATTTATAATTAAATGATAATATTTTTAGAAAAATGACATATGACCTCAAGTATAAGAAAACTTGACCTAAACATTGGCACTAGCAAGGTGAATTCAACCACCAGTCAACTTGCTTGGGGAATAAAAAGGAAAAAAATAGTCACAAAAAGTGTGATCAACTGATTATTTTCTGCTGAATCACTTTTGAGAATGCAGTAACAACTTGTTAATTAGTTAGGAATTTGAACAAGTCCGTAATATATGAAAATCATTGCTAGTTTCGATCAAAATCACGGCCGTTTAAATATTTTATCGAAACATTAATTTTTATGAGTAAAAAAAAACACTCTAATGTCTTTTATCCTAATTATAGATATATCTTTCTAGTTTAAAAACATAAACTTTAATTTTTTATACCACAAAGACACACACACACACACACACATATATATATATATTCTAAAAGTATCTTTTTTATTGGAAAATATATTAGAATAAAGTTTGTTTACTAATTTACCCATTTATCCTTTTGCAGTTTTTTTTATATTTACTAGTTATTTTCTTAATAATATTAGTAAATGAATTTAGGCCGTAATTTATAACTTTTACTTTAAAAAAAGCTAACAACTTGTTAATTTGAGTCACGCTTTTAATATACATACATATGCTTAACAAAATGTTTAACAATTGTAAATAATAAAATCGACATGTTTATACAATATAAATGGAAAGTTTATTATAATATATACTATCTTATATGAGTTTTTTCATATAAGAAAAGTCTAGGTGAGTTGGATATAGAGGATCACTAGGGCTAAGGTATGCGTCCAAACAGAGAGGGTGCTTATAGAGAGGTACTTACAAATTATACATCAATAAAGTTCTTATTTCGATAGCAAGATTTGAACTTATAACTTTGCATGTTGAGGCAATTTGTTATCAAACGGATCAACTTTGCTTAATTTGGAGATTAACATTGAATTCGGAAAAGCCCAAATTTGACTCATTTAACATTCAAGTTTTTTTAACATGAGTTCTAATTTTGTGTTATACTGTTATTACTTATGAAGAGCATTTCGGTTGCGACTTGTGATTCATTGACGAAGGCCAGATCTTGAGATGTAGAGGCAAGTTATTTTCAAGCAAATCAGGTTAGACCAGAGGAGACTTTCTATGCCATGATATGAATGATATTATTATTTTATTCGATATTGTAGATATAATTATTTCATACAAACATTTTCTTAATTAAGCAAATGCTATCCGGAACCTTTATATAATATTGCTTTGCTAGGAGAAAATATTAACGAACTAGCAAGGTGATAATTCAAGCAGTCAGCTCATAAAACATGATTGATATACGTTTAATCTCCTAACTTTGTTTAAAGAAAAGAAATCAAGGGCTTGTGCGATTCGATTCGCTATTTTCATGTTTTTTAGAATAATTTGTAGAGTAATTTTATAGAACAAGTTTTGGAAAAAGAAAATCAGTTTGAATCACTATTTTGAAAAGCATATTCACAATGATGCAGTGAAGGGTGAAAGAATAGTTTGGGCTCCTTCTTTTTTTAATCTAAATGCGGCAAACACTAAAATAAAACATCAAAATGCTGTAAAGGAGAAAGGATTAATAAAAATGTTATACTCAAAATCACAACAATGATTTTAAAGTTGTTAAGAAATTGTCTATGCAAAGAACGAGTTTTGGCTTAACAAAAATAAGAAATTATTTAATGTGACTTTTGTTTTCGTCTGAAATATTCCTCCGTCCACTCTCCTCCTCCCCCCAAAGCATAATAATGCTATAAACAAAGAATAAAAAAAATACGAAAATGCTATTAATCATTTGAATTGAATTAAATTAAAAGTCATTACTAAATGATTGGAGAAAATATAAATTACTCCCTTTGGTCAATTTTATAAGAAATAACTGCCTAAATCATATAAAACAAAATGATGGTTAAGGCAATAAATGTGTTAGAGATTTAAATTTAATTAACATTGTCTTTAAAATTCAACAACTTTTCAACTTTATCCTTATTTAATATATATTATAACATGTGAGGGTAAAAATCAACACATGATAAATTAATGATAAAATTGTACATCACATGAAAAATTTAAGGAAAAATTAGCCTTGGGTCTCTCAACTTTTGACTCAATTATAACTCAATCTCTGAATTATGATTTAGTTGTAACTCAATCTTTGAACTTTGACTTACTGAAACTGAGTCCTTATAGTTTTAACCATTTTATAATGTAGTCCATGATCTTTTATTATATATGATTTATTTTCCAAAATATAAGGACTGAATTATAAAATGGTTAAAACAATAACGATTGAGTTGCAATGAGGAAGTTCAGGGATTAAATTATAACCAAATCAAAATTATTGAGATTGAGTTATACTGAGTCAAAGTTTAGGGATTGAGTTATAATTTGATCAAAAGTAGAGGACAAAAAGATTAATTTTTCCCAAAATTTAATGGGGCAACTTATAAATATTACCAAAAAATATTTTCATTCTACTTTATAAACATGCACAATAGTGTATATGAATTAAAATTGAAAATAACTAATGATTTTCAATTTTAGTTAGTATACACCTTATCCTATTTTATTAGGTATTTTTAATTTTAACTAATATATACTTTATCCTGTCACTATTAGCATAATCATGTACTTAATACTTTCTACAACCACTTAGTGATGATTTTTATTTCAATTTAAATGATTAATAGCATTTTTGTATTTTATTTTCTTTATTTGTAGCATTATTATGCATTGGGAATGGGAAGGAGAGGGAGGGTAGGAAGAATATTTCATATAAAGGCAAAAATCACATCAAGTTGAAATCGTTGAAAGTAAGAATGATTTTTTTTTTGTGGGACCAAAACTCGTTCTTCGGAGGAAAGATTACTTCACAACGTTGCGCTCATTCTTGCCAAAAAGGATTTTGAGTAGAGCATTGTATAGGATTTTGGTGTTTTATTTCAGCGTTTATAGTATTTAGATAAAAAAGGGGATGAACGATTCTATCAAACTTGTTTAACCAATAATATATATCCTTTGGTAACATTTCTCGGACCGTTTTGATCGCCAGGCTTGGAGGTTTGTCAATGGCTGAGATAGCTGTTACCGCGGTCGCAACTCTTGCTGTACCTGTTGTGCAACATTTGATTGAAAGATATAATGCACAAAAGGGTTCCCTCTCACTTGCTGAATTGCATGAATTGCTGGAGGAGATATCACCGGTGCTACTTGCTTTAAAAAGGGACAAAGGCGACCTTGTTTCGACTAATAGTGAGCAGAAGGAGCCGACGAATCTTTACAAGCATTGGGAGGGGAAAGTGTCGAGTATCAGTAAAGAGGTGTATGACTTGAAGGCAGAATATGATGAGGAAGAGGAAAAGGACAGGAAACGGCATCTTTTGATTGGACTACAACGTTATTCTAGTGAACAACGAGGTCGTCTGAAAGCAAAGATCAAAAGGGCACTGGATAAAGTAATCGTACTTCTTGACAAATGTCCAGCGGAGATTCTAGCCGATAGGCAGGCAGAGCCGGTCAAGGAGGAGATTGATGTTCCATTAGTTGGGGAGTATCCAACTCTTAAGAAAGCCTTGACTGACATTCTCACTAAACTGCGAAGTGTTGGAGTGAAATGCGTGGCCCTTCGGGGACAAAAGGGGACGGGGAAAACAACAATAATGCAAAGCCTCAATAACTACTTGTACGGTAGCTTTGACTTTGATATGGTGATTTTCATCAAAGTGCCGGACGATAGGCAGACTGATGGGCTTACTGAATGCCTTCACATCTTGCAGAAAATTGCAGAGCGCATAAAGGTGGACAAAGAAGGTGATGAAGATGAAGTTGCTAGAAGGATACAAAGAGAGCTCAAGAATAGAAGCTATCTGCTGATTTTAGATAACGTGAGGTATGCACTCGCACTCGATAGGATGTGGGAAAAGTTGGATATTTCAAAACACAAGAAGGATGGTAAGGTGGTAATAGCCACTAATTATCCTCCTGCTTTGAAGGCGTATTGTGTTAAAGGTCAAGTCAAGCTCGAAGTGTTAACCAAAGATGAGGCATGGAACATGTTTCGAGTCATTGTTGGAGACGATCTTTTACAAGACATACCAAACGCTCAACAGATATGTGAGAGGTTCTGCTCTCGTCTTCCCCTCCTTATACATTCTATTGCAACGTCTTTCAGATATCAAGAGGATCCCCCTGATTGGCAGTGGGCTTTGAGTAGATGGACGCCTTGGACTCAAGTTGGAGTCGATGGTTTCAAAGAGTTGTACTCGAATTTGAAAATTTGTTATCAGCT
>QFDD01000440.1:0-36088 GCA_006871305.1 Vachellia collinsii | reverse complement strand
TTTTTTTTTTTCAATTTTGAATTTAGTACATATTCATTTTTCTCTTTATTAAATACTTTAGTTTTGTTCTTTTAGCGCCCAGTAAGTCAGTAACTTTGCTCTGTTACATCTAACCTAGTAAACAAAGGAAGAAAATGTTGTACTATATTAATAATAAAAGATAAAGTACAAAATAAAAGCAATATCAAAGACGACAAAGAAAATAAATTGATAAATACATACAAACACAGATTAAGAACTATTACATCTAACCTAGCAAACAAAGGAAGGAAATGTTGTAAATATTGTAAATTGGTGTATCAAAGGAAGAGTTCTATAATATTTGGGATTGTGTAAGTCCAAGTGCATATACAATAAATGTTATCTTGGATTAATACATGAGTCAAAAGGAGGAAAGATCTTGCATATGATAAAGGGCCACCAAAGACTAATCCGATAATTTTCCTTACTCCTTTATGTGCGAGTTAAGCGTAGACTAAGCACTTTTTTACCAAGGCCTTTTGTGAAAATTCAAACGTTATTTTGGAATAGAAGTACTTACCAGAAATGCTATTATTGCTAACCTAAATCATGAATCTGAACATCGAAATGTTCAAAGATATAAATAGGTTTTGTGGATAAATTTTTATTGCCTTTAATATTATATATTAACAACTTTAACATATGAAACCGATTTGTTAAAGACTTTTATGGCTCCAAATATTTAGAAACCGCCACTTTATTATGATTAATGGGGCTGCCCAAAAGTTCCAAAACTGTCTCGTTATTACTGTAATGTTGTAGCCTATATAAGGTATTTCAAGTCAAGGTTTCTATGGACAGCTCTAAGCTTTCGAGCATTATTCTTCCCTCCTCTGGTTATATACCTTGTTGAGTTTTATTACCTTCCGTTAATTCTGTGTTTCTGTATTCTTACAGGAAGAATCCGTTTAATCCTGAAGAGTGCCTCAACTTGTTTTACTGGTAGTCGTGGAATAGTTTTTAAGTATAGTATCTTCGGACACGATTCAGATTAACTGTTTTATTTGCAGGTATTGTTGCTAACAAGATGAATACAACATTGTAGAAGAGTTGGAAGATCCACTGAATTATCAAAGAATTTATGTGCTGTATACAACACAAAAACCATAATGTCATTCAAGACAACATTCCCATCTCCTTTCATTTGACTAGCCACATGAGTAAATTACTTAATTAATAAAAGAAGACATAATAAGCTAAGAAAGAGTGGAACGGGAAACATTTATACTTAAATAAATGACTCCCCCCTTCTGCATTCGAACCAACCAAAAGTATTGTAAAGGCTGACCCTGAAAAAATGTCCAAGAACGACACTTCTCTTGCTTTTAACTCTATGTAAAATAATGGTTCAGCCAGTATAAAAAAGATTGGATTTGGAGACAAGGCCGAGTAACCAAGAGCCACAGATGAATTAGCCTGATCATGAGTGAAGACTAGATCAGAAAAGGATAAAATACTCCTAACCTCTTGTGCTACAGTGAGAGGGTTTGAGATACTTTTTTCATGTAATGCAGCATTTCTCTTCCACTAAATAACATTAATGAGAATTATAATACCCTTTAAAATAGAAAAATGACTATCTTGATGCAAGTTCATAACAGTGTCCTTCAGCCACTGTTGGAATTGGTGCATGTCCAAATTGTTAAATTTAATGAGGAAACATTCAAACCAGATTGCCTTGGAAAAAGGATAGAGATAAAATAAACGGTCCAAAGTTTCTTCTAGCTGACAATCAAATAAACAAAGCCTGGAAACATTAAGATGATGACACCTGAGAATATCACATGAAGGTGCATCTTTATGTAGCAATTTCAAAATAAACAAAAGGTACTTGAGAGATACAGCTATTGACCATAAATATTTCCAAAAAGGATCATAAGTATTAGAATAGCATTACTGTAAGCACAAAGAAAATCCATCCTTCACAGAATGAACACCAGACTTATTTCCAGCGCAATATATTTGATTAGGAGTATTAGAGTAGAAGAGTGGGACGTTAATGATAGTACTAGCAACATGAGGAGGATAAAGAGACCAAACCAGAGGAAGATTCTATTCTTCAGGATTATGCAGTATGAGATCAACCGCTACTTGATGATGCTCTGAAGAGGCTGATCCTGATTGCATCTACCACCACAAGTAGTGGTTAAGAGTAATGGAAGTGCCATATCCCACTTTCCATTGAAGCCGATTGACAATGATATCAATGTGATTTACCGTTCTTGACCAAATCCATGAGGCATTATATGACTTTTGTGAGTATTGAGTCTTTGTTAGTATCATTTTATATTTCACCTTAAGAGTGGAAGCAAGAAGAGATGGATAAGAAGACGTGAGGATTCTCCAAACTTATTTTGCTACTAGTACTTTACTAACCACATGAGAGGCACGAATGCCTAAACTTCCTTCATCCACAGGTAAGAAGAGAATGTCTTTGTTGAGTAGATGAATCTTCTTTCACCTCACCATCTCAATTGGCAATTCTCACTCAATATTGACGGATAAGAGTGAGTAGGGTCCATGAATAATTATCTTTGTCAGTATTGACTTCTTGATATCCAATGCTTTTGGCAACCGGCTAATTCAGCACGAGGGGGAGAGACTTTTTCAAATGGCAAACTCTCCCAAGGTTTGAACTCAAGATGTTGGTTAAGCTAGATTAGAGCCCTATGATATTTAATATAAGAAACAATTAACTTTTTTTTTTTGAGATTATGGAGGTTAAATATATTACTTTAAAATACTCTCTCTAATCCTTTTTATAAGTAACAACTACCCAAATCATGTAAAATGAATGAACGATTAAAATTAGTTAAAAATAATGAATGCTTAAAGATATAACTTTTTTTTAAACATACCATAATTTATGAAGATGATAAGTGAAAAAGAGAATAAGTAGGAGGAATGAGGGAAAATGAGAGAAATGTGCAATTAATTGGGGGGAAAAATGAGTGAACGAGTGAAGAAAGCTATGAGATCTACGCGTGAGCCAATTGCACCACCACCCCCTTGGTGTTTGCGAAGGTTTATTTAATAACACACATAAAGGTCTGTCTGCTTTCTATGCCTAATCCCTATTTTCTGCTTGTAATGGTTTTATAAAGGGGTTAATTTTTTTAAAAATATCCTTTATCAAAGAGTATTTGACACTGTAAATAATTGCTGGGGGTGTAAAAAGATCATGAACTTCAAAGTGTCTGCTACTTTTTTTTAACTTGCGGAGCCCACGTCATGCCACAAATACCCTCCATCCATATTCTTCAATCTCCATTGGCCAACTCTGTCTCTCTCCTCTCGCTCACCCCACCTGTTGCTTTCCTTGCCAACACTATCACCACGTTCTCTGACACCATGTTCTTCACATTCCCTCTGAGCTTCCTCCGGCGAGCACACAAACCGAGGATGCACCTTCCCCTGAGCTGATGAATGTGCTTGCTCAAATACAGTAATGTATAGGTTAGTGCCTTGTCGGTTTCAATGGTTGGAAACAGCTGAAGGAAGAGAAAAGGGGTTTCGAGGAAATTAAAGTAAGGAAATTAGCAATAGAATATATAATAAAGTAACAAATATAATCCTAATCTTATTTTTTATGCACACACAACATCTTAATCTTTTTTTGATGCAATTTTGACATTCATCTTTTTAATTTAGTGCAATTTCATTCATACTTTAATTTTTAGCCAATTCTTTTAAGGAAAATAATCTTTTAATCCCTCACTTTTAACTTACTTATAATTTAGTCCCTCAAACTAATATAAAATGAGCTTTCAAATCCCCTCAACAATTTTTCATGAGGATTAAAAAAGTAAGTTTATTTACAATAATCTATCCATTTATGGCCATAAAGGTCACATCTTTTTTTAGGGTTAGTTTAAGATCAGAAAAATGAAAATTTTTACTGTATCAGAATTTCATTAAAACAACCTTTATGACTCAATTTTTTTTATAAAAATTCTAAAAATTAAATTAATTTTTCAAAATTCCTCTATTTGGGCAAAAATGTCACATCCATTCAAAATTCATCTATAATAAAAAAAATTAAATTTTGAAAAATAAGATGTAACCTTTCTAGTCCAAATAAATGAATTTTGAAAAATTAATATAATTTATAAAATCCTCATGAAAATTTGAGTTATAAAAGATGTTTCCATGAAATTTTGATATAATAAAAAAATTTCATTCTTTTAACACAAACTAACTTTAAAAGAAGATGTTACTTTTTTGACTTTAAATGAATGAATTATTATAAATAAATTTAATTTCTAGAATCCTTATGAAATATTATTGTGAGGACTTGGAAACCTTTTTTCAATTACCTTGATTTTAATAAAATAGTTTAAGGGACTAAATTATAAGTACGTTAAAAGTTGGAGATTAAAATATTAATTTTCTCTGAAAGAATTGGCTAAAAGTTATAGAGCGGGATGGAATTGCATCGAATTAAAAATATAAGGGATAAAATTGCACAAAAAAAAATTAAGATGCTAGGTACACTTAAAAAAATAAGATCACAATTATATTTATTACTTTACCCTATAATATATTACATAAGGTTGGTTGGACAAAAATCGCTGCAATGATACAATCTTTCACTTCAAAGCAAGTCAACACTCAAGAGGCTTAGGCGCTTTATCCTACGCACTTTCTCTGCATAACCTGTGCAAATTTCACCGATTCTGGAGCCACGATCTTCATCTATGCCTTTTCCTAGTTCATTTCCGACTCTTTGATCTCTCAACTCCAGTATATTGACATTTGATTTTAGGTACCAGAGTACTAGTCAATCTGCAAATGAGGCCTTACAAACTGAACTCCAATGTTGTTGAGAGTTCCTATCCCACTAGAGGCGAAGCTGGCACCAACCAGCGACCTCTCTCCGTTAAGCTCTGGACTCAAATATGGTAGCGTGGTGTCACAGAGTTGTTTGTATCCTTCAACGACTGTATGGCACTTAGCTCAATCCTTCACCCATACTCGAATTAAGTCAACCTTCCTACAAAGTAGCTAACACAAGCTCACAAGAAAGAAGCACAAGAGTTGAGAGAAAAACTTAGAGAGAGGAGTGTGAGAATGTTTCTCTATATTGCTTGAAGAATTGCTTGGTTGCTAGATTAATTACAAATGAACCCTTAAGGAGGTATTTATACTACTCCACCTCCTCAATGGACGGTAGAGATTTATTCGATCTGACGACCTACATTAATCTTCTAGAATCCTCTTTGAAAATATCTAAATATTTACACATGTGTGGAAAAGTAAGGAGAAGTATAGAGAGTTCTAGAATAACTTAGAGTATTCTTGTATTTACAAGCGAATTCTAGAGGTTTATAGGATCCTCTAGAGTCATCTGTGACACTCTCCCCCACTAAGCTCCTTGACATCCTCGTCAAGTTTTCATCCTCCTATACGCCCCAATTCGATCCCTGAATTGCCACAAGTCCACTTCCTTTTCCCAGCAAGCTTCATTCTCAAGCAGGCCCTTCCATTTGATGAGAAACTCCATATGCGTAGGAATTCCTCATTGGCGTATGAGTCTATCGGTCATAATCTCTTCGATCTCCTGTGCATAGGATGTGATCATAACCAATGGTGCTCTCGTCAATTGCCCACAACTTGGATCCTTCATGTATCCATGGTAAGGCTTTAGAACACTCACATGGAAGACCGGGTGAACATTCAATTGGGGAGGCAATTCCACTTGATAAGATACCTTCCCAACTTTCTTAAGGATTGGAAAAGGACCTTCATATCTTCGAACCATTTCTTTATGGACTTGACGATATGCCTTGAATTGCTGCGGAGGCATCTTCACCATCACAAGATCCTCCACTTGAAACTCCAACATCTTTCACTTTCGATCCGCCTATTTCTTCATCTTCTTTGAGGCTTTGTCCAAGCAAGCTCTTGCAACATCAAGTTGCTCTTGCCAACCTTTTGCCCATTTGTAGGCTGATTGACTAGCCCCTTTATAGCCAGAAGCAAGAGTATGAGGCATTAATGGTTGTTGGCCCATGACTATTTCAAATGGGCTTTGCTATGTCACCTCACTCTTTTGAAAGTTGTAAGAGAATTGTGTCACATCCAACAACTTTGCCCAATCCTTTTGATTGGCACTCACGAAGTGGCGCAAGTAAAGTTCCACCAATGCATTGACATGCTCAATTTGCCTATTAGTTTGTGGGTGGAATAATGCAGAGAAGTGGAGGTTAGAGCCCATCATCTTGAATGACTCTCTCCAAAATTCCCTCGTAAACCTTGGATCTCGATCACTTATGATGCTTCGAGGAAGGCTCGAATACTTAACTGCATGCTTGAAGAACAAGCGTGCAGCCTCTTTAGTAGTGCAATCTCATGGAGCAGGGATGAATGTCCTATACTTCGATAATTGATTAACAACTACCATGATCAAGCCACAGCCTTCGGCCTTTGGTAGTGGTGAAATAAAGTCCATTGTTATGCTATCCCATGATCTCTTTGGAGTTGGCAATGGTTTGAGCAAACCACTAGGCTGTCTTTGCTCAACTTTATCTTGTTGGTAAACAAGACAAGTCTTCATATAAGCCTTAACATCATCCTCCATCCTTGACCAATAGTATGATCGCTCAATCAAAGCTATGGTCCTTTGGATGCCCAGATGACCAGCCCACCAGGAATCATGGCACTCCTTCAGCAACTCCCTTCAAAGATTGCCCCATCGAGGAATGAATAGACGATTCCCAATGGTGTACACATAGCCATCTTGCTCCCAAAACCGTAGGGTCTTGCCTTCCTTTGCTAGCACAAGCAAATTCCTTGCAAAGGCATCATGTTCCATGCCTTCCTTGACACGATCCATTAGATCACTTCCCACCTACTAATTACAACAAACTCAACCTTGCGATTTAGCGCATCAGCCACTACATTAGCTTTTCCAGGCTTAGACTCCATCACATAGTCAAATTCAGCAAGAAATTCTTGCCACCTAACTTGCTTCGGAGTGAGCTTCTTTTGATTTTGGAAATAGCTTGTTGCCACATTGTTTGTCTTAATAACGAACTTGCTCCCTAACAAGTAATGCTTCCAAACTTGTAAGCAATGAAAGATAGCCATCATCTCCTTGTCATGAATCGGGTATCGTCTCTCCGTCTCATTCAGCTTACGACTCTCGTAGGCTATTGGATGCCTCTCTTGTATCAACACCCCACCAATAGCATACTCTAAGGCATCAGTGTCGACTTCAAAAGGCTTGGAGTAGTTTGGCAATGCTAGCACTGATTCCTTCATCATAGTTTGCTTAAGATCGTCAAAAGCCTATTGGCAAGCATCATCCCACACCCAAGGCACATTCTTCTTAAGCAGGTTGGTCAAGGGTATCTCCCTCTTCGAATATCCTTGAATGAATCTCCGATAATAGTTCACTAAGCCAAGGAATGATCATAGGAGCTTCCTATTCATTAATAGCTTGTACCTTGGCCTCATCCATGCTAATCCTCTCCTTAGCAATCTTGAGTCCCAAGAATATCACCTCTTGTTGTGCAAATGAGCATTTTTCTATCTTCACGTATAGCTCATTTTTCAGTAAGACTTGGAACACTTACTGTAGATGATCTGCATGCTCCTCGAGACTTTCACTATAGACGACAATGTCATCCAAGTATAACACCATAAATTTATCGAGTAACGGGTGGAAGATCTTATTCATGAGGGTGCAAAATGTTGCCGGCACATTTGTAAGCCCAAATGGCATGACCAAGAACTCGTACAAACCATATCGAGTAACACACGTCGTCTTGGCCTCTTCTCTAGTAACTATACGTACCTGCCAATAGCTTGACCTCAAATCTAGCTTTGAGAACCATCAAGCCTTGCCCAATCAATCGAACAAGTCATCGACTAAGGGAATTGGATACTTGTTCTTGATCGTCACCTTATTAAGAGCTCAGTAATCAATACACATCCGTGGATTCCCATCATGTTTCGTTTGAAATAATCCTAGAGCTCCATAAGGTGCCTTTGAAGGACAAATGTAATTTGCATCAAGTAGTTCCTTCAACTGCTTCCGCAATTCTTCTAACTCGAGTGGAGCCATTCTATATGGTACCATCACCGGTGGTTTAGCACTAGGCTCCAACTCAATGGCATGATCCACCTCCCTTCTCGGAGGAAGCTTCTTTGGCAGCTCAGGTGGCATCATGTTGCAGAACTCTCTTAACAAACTATTAATTTCATTAGGAACTTTGAAAGAATTTGAGACATTACCTTCTTTCTTGTATGCCAACAAGTAGGTTTATTCACCTTTCTTAACTCCTTTGGCCACTTGCATGGCAGATAGTATGCTAGCCCCAACTGGGATGCGCTAAACAGCTACCTTGTGGTCTTTGCCACCACTTCGGAATTGTGCGCACCCATCATTTGTTAAAGTGAAGGGCAAGACTCTCTCCATGAAGTTAAGCCCAAGCACCATCTTGTAATCTTTCAGTGGCACAACATTCAAATCAACGATGCCCACCCAAGTCCCTAACTGGATTGAGACACCTCATGCGACACCAAGCAATGGTTTGGCTGGATGATTCGCTAACTTCATCCATCTAGGCTCCTTTGAGAAATTCAAATTTCTTAGCCTCCTCGCTTGCCACAAGATTTTGGTTTGCACCACCATAAAATAAAGCCTTGGTGTGAACTCCATTCACCACTACATCTGACTATATGAGAGTTTTATCGGGTCGTATTGGGGATTTTGCGTTGGCCTTGGTGACTTCTCCCTTTGAGACACCACTTGCCTTAGCTTGTATTGCATTAATGACGCGCATCGAACTCAAATGCATGTTTTCCTTCGGTTGTGATATCCCTTCGTATGAGGAGATTATGGCATTCAACTTGCCAAGGTTAGGGCAGTCCCTTACGAAATGTAGACCACCACATAAGAAGCAATCACGTTTCCCCTTGTGTTGTTCCTTGCTTATCTCACCTTGTTCGTCCTTCCCTTTGAAGAACTTGCTGCCTTTGTGGGACTTCTCTCCCCCACCTTCGCCAAGGTGCCCTTTTTGCCTTTATCCCTCTTTTATGGCTTCTTCGAGAACTTGATAAGGGATTCTGCTACTACAATGGCACTCGCTAGGTATTGGACCCCTCGTCGTTTAAGCTCCTGTTTCACCTATCGTTGCAATCCATCGAGGAAGTACAACAAGCAATTTTTGTCAAATAGATCAGGGATCTCAAGCAACAAGGATGAGTACTCCCATATGTACTCCTTCAATGAACCTGTATGCTTGAATCCACAGAGCTTCTTCATTGCTAACTCATCGGCATTTTCGGGATAGAATTGTTTCTTTAGCTCTTCCTTGAATGTCGTATAAGTGCGAATCTCGACCAAGCCCCTCTTCATCTAGGCACAGCGTCGTCTACCCCAAAGCACCACGTCGTGCTCTAAGTAGAGAGTGGATGTGTTGATTTTTGTTTGCTCTTCCCCAATATTCATAGCTTCCAAGTACCTTTTTATAGGCCATAAGAAGTTGTCCAACTCCTTAGCATCACACTTGCCACAAACTTTGGTGGTTTGAGGACCTTGATTTTCGGAGTTGCGCTTATTGAGACATCCATCGTAATTGCAGCCTTACATAAGGTGAGATTAGTCTTTACCCAACGTAGTTCCTCCTTAAGGGATTGAATCTCAGCATTTGTAGTATGACGATATTCTTCCATCGACTTGGTCATAGTGTCGATGAAGGAATTAAGTGCACTTAGCATCCGACCCTCAAGCTCCTTCAAGCTGTCCTCCTTCTCACCTTGCTCATCCTCCCTCGAGTCAATAGTATCAAGGACATCCCCCATGGCCAACTCGAGTTTGGCTAGCCTTGCATTAAAGGCTTCGACAGTATCCGCAGAAACAAACTCCACCATGGTCATCTCCTTGGACTTCCCCCATTGTTTCTTGGGTTGAGTGCGGGCCTCCCTTCGCCCACGCTCCTCTTGCACTTCAGTAAGGTGACTTGTTTCAGCGTCCCTACTAGACATAATTACAAAATCCCCGCTTTGCAACCTGACTCTAATACCACCTGTCATAGAGTTGTTTGTATCCTTCAACGATCGTGTGGCACTTAGCTCGATCCTTCACCCAAATTCGAACTAAGTCAGCCTTCCTAACAAGTAGCTAAGACAAGCTCACAAGAAAGAAGCACAAGAGTTGAGAGAAAAACTTAGAGAGAGAAGGAGTGTGAGAATGTTTCACTATATTGCTTGAAGAAATGCTTGGTTGCTTGATTAATTACAAATGAATCTTTAAGGAGGTATTTATACTACTCTACCTCCTCATGGACGGTAGAGATTTATTCGATTTGACGACCTACATTGATCTTCTAGAATCCTTTTTGAAAATATCTAGATATTTACACATATGTGGAAAAATAAGAAGAAGTATAGAGAGTTCTAGAATAACCTAGAGTATGCTAGAGTACTCTTATATGTACAAGCAAATTCTAGAGGTTTATAGGATCCTCTAGAGTTGTCTGTGACAGTGGGTTCAAATTTGATCTCTTTACGGTGGAAGTTGCGGTGACTGTTAAAGATGGATCATAGCCACCGGGCAGCATCAATGCACCTTCCTTGATTTTGGAGACTTGCGGGATCGAAGGGAGTACATGTAGAGTGAGTGAGAGGGGAGAAAGAGCCGTGAGAATATGGATGGATAGTTGACACTTCACATCACATCAGGTGGGCTCCACAGTTAAAAAGTAATGATGTTTGGCACTTTGACAGAAACGTCATTTTTGGCCTCATAAGTTCACCTATATTTTTGCATCTAACAATTGTTTATGGTGTCAGATGTTTTTTCGTAAGAAATAAATGGTATTTTTAAACCTTTAGCCTTTATAAAATTGTTTTTAAAAACAAAGTTTGAAAATAGAAAACAAAAGTATGGCAAAAAAAAAAAAGAAAATAAAAAAGGGTATGGATAATTGTTTTAAAAAATTGTATTTAAAAATGAAAAATAAAAACTTATTTGAAATAATTGTTCTTAAAATTGATTTGGATGACAAAGGGAAGGTAAGAGACAACGCCGGAGAGTGCAATCACGGCGGTGGGAGATTTAAATGACTGAGAGATAACATAAACCACTTGAGGGGTATTATTTATTATAAATTTTATATTGATCTTTTATGGCATTAATGAATACTATTTCTGGGTAGTTTGGCCAGGTGCTAGGAAGTTCATGGATGTTAAGGAGACCCGTTTGGCTCTCCATGAACGCCTTTTGGTTTGAAAAGTGCTACGAGGCGGAAGCTCTTTAGAGTTATGATGAGCTTTCCTTTAGGCCTAAATGCCATTTTTTTTTTAATTTTTATCATTTTATTTTTATTCTAAAATTATTATAATATATAAAATAATATATATTATTTAATGAAATTCACGTTGTTTTAAGTTGTTTTTCATTAAAATTTATTTCTCAAAAATTTATTTAAACAAATTTCCAGTGTCACAAAAAAGTTAATTTTATTATTTTCAATCCAACCATAAATCACATCATATAACTTAATATTTATATTGATTTCATTTTCCAAAAGTTTTTTTTACGAAAGAGTTACTCAAACCACTATTCCAAATTGGTCTACAATCTTGTTGGATTGTGAACTCTTTCTTCTTCTCCTTTGGACACTTCTCAGAGTACAATCATGGTCTACGTGAATAAATTTACTTGAGTTTAACATACCGATTAAAAAACATCATTATTGATGACATTATTTCTTTCTCATCTTTATTGTGCCACTTTAAATTAGCCGTACAACATACTTTTTTAATATGATTTAACAATTTATAAGGTAAGTATGTAAGATTTTTGTTTTAACTTGCATGAACGTACTTTTCAAATGTCAAATAAATCTATTGAGAACATTGAAGTTATTAGCTCTTTTCCGATATAAGCTTCTAGTTTATTTTGTTGTTAACTCTGTAATATTTATCTTTTTATAAAAGGGAAAATGTTACTAATTTTTCTTTTAAAAAAGAGTCCCAAATGAAGGATAGAAGATTGCAGTTTTCTTACCAAAGAAGAAAATAAAGCAAACACCACCACAATAGTAGCCCATGGGTCCTTGAAACATCTGTTCTGTCACACCTTTGCGTGAAGAAGTTTGAGATACTTTAAATCACCGCCTTCCTACAATTTTCCATCTCCATTTAAATACCACAAACACCCTCTTCCTCAGTGACTCACACTAACACGTCTATTTATTTCTCTGTGCTCCCACTCTGTACCTCTCGGCGTCTTCTGGATTCGCATCCCCATGGATGAGAACCTCAAGAAACTTGCAGAAGCTCTCTTTGTTGATAGTAAGCCTTTGTCGTCAGACGATCTTGTACAGAAGCTACGGTCCGACGATGCGATCAGGTTAGGACTCAACTCTTTCTACTCGATTCTCAAGCGCGGCGTCGAGGTGCTCGGAGATGGAAGGTTCGGCCTCCAATTGTGGGACGATTCACAGATTCAGGCTATTTCTTCATTCGCGTATGCGATTGCTTCAGCTTCTCGATCTTTGTCAGGTACTTCAATGATCATTTCTCTCCATTCTGATAGACATATGCTTGTCGTTTCGATTTTCCTACCGTCTTCTCATGGCACATGCTCTGGTAGCAGTTAGGTTTTAGTTTGGAACTGAGGTGTAGGAAATATCTAGCAGATGATGGAAATTTTCAAGTTAGTATGATCCCTTTTTTTCGCCCTTGATTCTTTTGCCATGAGTTTTGACCTGTTTATGGTATGATGAAGAGTTATTTGAACTGGAAGTAATGCACTTATAACTATTTTGCCTGAAGTGCATTATTCAATATGGTAGAAAAATTGAGCTTTCATCTATATTAATTTTTGTTGCGTTTGTCATTATTGCATGAATAGTGGAGCAAGCGGAAGTAATACTTGTTGCAATTGGGCAACAGTCGATAGAATTTGCCGTATGTTACATGGAAACTTTTGGATGCAACGAAGATGATCTTGGGATTCAGGTATGTATTACACCCTTTCAAGGATAGGTGCTAATGAGTTCCTTTTTTATTTATTCTTTTTCTTGTTTGAGGGAGTTCAAAATTAAACTGGTTGAGTCCTGCACAATTTACCAAAATTGGAGTAGTTTGGTGAAGTTTAATTTGATTGGTTTCATTTTCCTTCTCTTGGAAATCATGTTCATGCATACTCTGTTGAATAAAGTTTTTATGTCTGTTCAAACAAGAATTCATTATATAATTGTATGACATTCTATTCTTGTCTTGAAAGTGAAAAATGGATAGCATATGATCGTGTTAAAGCATAACTTGATATTTTGGTTGCATAAGTGCAATTTCTTGATTGTCTGGATGCCTGTATCTCTGGCTAAGGCTCTACCATTTTGGGAAAAAGATGCTATATGCTGGGATTATAGATAGCTGTTTCTGAATTAGCATTATTTTTTGGGTACTATTTGTTTGTCCAACTATAGTAGTACTAGTATTTAGTAACGATGAGTTTAGAAATTGTGACCCAGTAATGCTGCGTTTGGTACGCTGGAATTGGAGATCTAGAATTGGAATTGAGGTGAGAACTGAAAAAATGAGCTGTTTGTTATGATGGAGCCCAATTCCATGGAATTAGCATTTCCAACAAAAGGTTGGAATTGGGTTCCATGATCTACCTATTGGAACTGGTTTGAGTTCCATGGAAGTGAGTTTTACTTCCCATTATACCCTCCAACATTTTATTAATTTACAACTCTACCCTTTCCTTTTCTCTCATCTCCTTCTGACCAAGCTTCGACATTCAACTCCAACGGCCGCCCTCCCTCTCCGGCGTAATGACAATGACAGCACTTTGGTAGCGGCGAGAACGGCGACGAGGCAAGGAATTTGATAGGGCGTCGATGTCTCCGGCTTTAGCACTCCTTGTTCTTCTCCGGCGACTTCAAATGGCAGATTTGGCATCGTCGATGTCTTCATCTCCGTTGCAGGCTTCAAATCTGAAAGCATGAAGGACACCTCCGTCTCCATCTTCGTCTCTGTCTCCGTCTCCGTCTCCGTCTCCGTCTCCGTCGAAGGCTTCACGATTCTCCATCGTCCTCGTCTTCTTCTTCGTTGCTTCTCAATTGACGCGTGGATGGTTATGGATGATTGAGTTCATGGTTGTAGATGGGCTGACGGCGACTGTGTGCGTTGTCGGTGACTGTGGTGGAGGCGGCGAGTTTCGGAAGAAGGTGGAAGGAGGAGAGAGCTAGGGTTCTTTTTTTTTAAAATTATTTTTTTTGCAGAAGGATATATGAGTCTTTTTACTTTATAGATATAAATATTAAATTAAAATAATATCTCATTTCTTCCGGCATACCAAACATACATTTAACCTCACTTCCACTTGCAGTTCCAATCCATTTCCACTTCCACTTCCATCAAAATCACTTCTGTGTACCAAACGGGGCATAATGGTTTTCCCCTTATTGTGCTGAAGCCAAATCAATACCGCGGAAAATTATTAGGCTGCTGCATAAAATTGAATGGCCTAACGTTTAGTATCTGATTTATTCGAGAGGTTTTCTCATGTGGATAGAGAAATATTTTGATTAAAGGAATGAAAAACAATTAAAATTAATGGCATGATCAATTAAATCATGAGCAGAAAAAGGAAAATAATGAACATGAAATGATCACCTACATGTAAAATGATGCTATTTTTTGGGGACAGAACCTATCTTGATGATTATTTCTTAAGTTATTATCCCATTGCTCAATAATAACTAGCTGCACACTGATGTTAATTTAGATTGACAAACATTGGAGTGTCAGTGGATTTAAAATTTTGGATTGGTTAATTTATGGACTTGAGTTTCATTACGGATCCTTTGTAAGATTTATTGACATTAGTCTCAATGGTGTTTTACCTACTTCCTTCATCACTGTTTCTTGGAATCATCAACATCAATATAATTAATATATGAAAGTAGAATTGTTGAGTACTTTTTCATTATTGGTCTGTTATTGTTCATTGATGCTGCAACATATCAATATATTATATATTATAAAAATAGTAGTCTGGTTATTGATTTTTCTGAAAACAGTTTGGATACCCTGCGCATTGCATGGGGGACTACTAGATGTGTCCTAATTGGTTTTTCTCACTGGCCTAGCTGTAATAGGTTTATACTGACAATTTTGTCTTGAAAGAAGACTATTACATTGATATTATTTTTGCAATTGCAATATATGCTGTGGGCAATTTTATTCCTTTCCTTGAATTTCTTAGTTGAAGATGATTCTGATTTCTTGCAACAACAGAGAAAAAGGGGCCCTTCAGATGACTCTTTTCCAAAACAAACTTGAATATTATGTGCATAGCTTTGTTTAAGACAACTTGAGAGTAGTGTACATGCTTTTATGAAGTTAGGATACGTTGGGCTTTGGGGATAGATATGAAGAAATTCTTTCCTTCCTTTTTTATGGCATAATGGCATGGTATGTCTATAGAGGGGGTATAAATGTATACATAGAGAGAGAGAGAGCCCAGAATCCAAGTGATCCCCAATCATATATTCTTGTATGGACGTTTATCCATAAATCTTCTTAATTTCGTATAAATATTATATTTATAATTTTCTGGTCTACAAGTAATATTCAAAGACTTCTTAGTTTATTGACATGTGCTACTTTTTAGTGGTTCCTCTTTATTAATTTCTGATATATGTTGGATATTCCAGAACAACTTGGTTCATCTTTTAGAGATAGCATTGATAGATGAAATGGATAAGGCTGGGGAGATGTTGCTACCTAGGTCTGCAACCGCATTTGTAGATATGTTACCTGTGGTTGATGCTTCTTGTGATTTTGCGGACGACCACATCAAATGCCATCTTGAAGGTATCATGCCCATATAAAATATCAAACTTACTATATTTCATTCGTTTTCTTTTAACCTAACCCAGTTCTTTTTTGTATGCAATAAGGCCTGAGGTTCTCGAAGGATGGAAAAACCTTGGATTGGCTTCTAAAGACATTAGCTTCTGAACGTTTGCTGCCTGATAGGCAAGGATCTGGGTTCAGTGGACCTACTTATTGTCAGGATTGCAGTAAATTGGTCTTTTTATTCCAGCAATGGGCAGTTGCCTATGGGAAATACATCCCTCGTCTACTTTTATTGTGCAATAAACTTATAAAAGTCAAAGATGTGTTTGATGAGACGGTAGGGGGTGTAAGTTTCCGAAAGAGACTTTCATTCACTTTGAGGATTTTCAAGTTACTTGGAAGCCTTAATAAAGGTGTTCCATGTGTTGAGTATGATGGCTCATTGGTGAAGGCAGTTGCTTCATTTGCTGATGCTTTGTCCAGCTTGTTTAGAGTTGAATTTGAGTTTGTGTCTCCGCATGCTATTGCTGAGGGAAGTTTTGAGAGCATCATTCTAATGGTTGTGGAAGAATTCCTTCACATTGTTCAAGTTATTTTCAACAACAGTAATGTTCCCCAAAATGTTCAAGCTTGTATTGTAGCATCCATAATGGGAAGTTTAGATTCTTTTGTATGTAGATATGACAAGTCTGCTTCAGATTTGAAGATTCCATTAGCTTACTTCCCCCGCTGTGTCATTTATACACTGAAACTCATTGATGATCTGAAGAGACAAAGGCATCAGGTTTTTCTTGAGTTGATAGATTTTGAAGCAGAACTTGCTGGTAGTTCCAATGCTATACAGAATGATTTACCCTCATGCATTATTCATAATGAGACTGTTCCTTTATTAAAGAAATACACAAATGAAGAGCTTCTGAGACTAATATTTCCTGTATCAAGCCAGTGGGTGGACAATTTGATGCAACTTGTTTTGTTCCTTCATTCTGAAGGAGTAAAATTGTGGCAAAAATTGGAAAGGTCATCTTCTAATTCTGCAAAATTTAGTTGCTCATCTGATGTTGAAAATGCTTTGTGTCATGAAGATGAGGCTCTTTTTGGTAACCTTTTCTGTGAGACTGGGCGTTCTGTTGGATCTGCTGATGGATGTGAACAGCCACCTGCTGCTGCAGTTTCTAGCTCCAGCTATCATGATATGCCAATTCAAGCTGCTACAGAGCTTTTGTACTTTCTTAAGACATCTGTCTTCTCTCCTGAATGGCATCATTCTCTTTACGAGGATGGATGCAGCAAAATCAGCACAAGACATGTCGACATTTTGCTTTCCCTACTTAATTGTCATGACACTTCTGAAGATAATAGGTCTCATAGTTTTACTCCTTTGCATGGAGACAAGAAGATTGGGCAAATTCATGAATTGTGCTTTGATCTTTTGCACAGCCTTCTTACACATGGTGCTTTGGCTGATTCACTTGAAGTCTACCTTGTGGAGAAGATCCTTACTGTAGAGAATGGTGCCTTCACTTATAATGATAGGACCTTGACTTTGCTGGCTCACACAGTGTTTTCTCGGGCAGGATCTGTTGATAGTCTGTTGAGAACCAAAATTTATCAGTCATATGTTCCCTTCATTGTTGACAAGGCAAAATCTATATGTGTAAAATGTCCAGGTGTCAAGGATTTTATTGGTACCCTTCCCTCATTGTTTCACAACGAGATAGTGCTTATGGCATTCCACTTGTCAGCTGGAGAGGAAAAAGCAGTTTTGGCAAACCTAATCTTCTCAAACATTAAAGATGTTTCTGAAGCAGCATTGGATTTGAGCAGCACCCAGTTAACTTGTTGGGCTTTAGCGGTTTCAAGGTTGATCTTAATTCTTCGTCATATGATAATTCACCAACATACGTGTCCAACGCCATTGCTTTTGGATGTGCGGTCTAAGTTAAGGGAAGCCCCATTGTCTGGGTCATCTATACCATATAATGTGAGTGATCACTTGTCATCTTGGTCATCCAATGCATTAAAAAATATTATGGATGGATGCCATGGAGAGGAAGCTGTTGTTAGTAGCTTGACCAATCAAATGATTGATACTTCAGGGTTGTCTTTGCTTGCTAGGGATGACTTGGCAATTGACAGCTTAAACCTAAATTGGAAGGACATATATATGGTCTTTTCGCAAGTTTTGGCATTTTGGAGAGGCAAAAAGGCATCAGCATTCGAAGATCTAGTTGTTGAAAGATATCTTCTCAGTCTTTGTTGGGATATTCCTTTTATTGGCTCTGAAGCTGACCAAACAATCATTCCTTGGAGTGGGGATTTCTCTCTGGATTTATCTGACATGTTGCATTTTTTCCACTTCAGTCATTCACTTCTAGGCCATCATGAGGTTATTGAGAAGTGCACTACTTTTCCAGATGTTATGCTACGCTTGCTTCAACATTTAGATGCTGTGTCCATACCAGAAGACATCGATGAATTAGGTTGGGATTTTCTCGGAAATGGGATGTGGCTTTCTCTGGTACATTCATTCATCAATATTGGCATATGGAGGTATTGTACAGACAATGCACTTTCTAAAGAGGGTCTTCTCTGGACTGAAAGTCCCTTTGGGGATCAAAATAATGTTAAACTTGCTGGCAGCATGATTTCTTCCATGATTGAAGCTGGGCACTTTGCATCACTTGTGGGCTTGTTCTCATCCTTGCTGAACAAATATGTAAAGATTCATCATAAAGCTTTCCTTGCTACCCTTAGTTACAAGCAGAAGTTGGCTCCTGGGTTTTCACCAATCTTGCTTCTCAAACATACTGGAATTGATAAGTCTTTGCAGGATGAGCTTCTGCAGAGGAGTGGCTCCAATCTAAGTGAGCTGGAGTCTGTTCTTAGTGTATTATCACGGCTGGATGCTACTGTTCGGAGAAAAGCCTCGGGAATGCTATCTACAGCCTCATTAGAGTGCTTGTTGCACGGTTTTCCTTTTCATCTTTCTACTTATAGTGCAACTATGCTTTCTTCCATTCTTAGCATAAGAGGAATAATATTTATTCTTGATGGGTTGCTTAGAATACAAGATGTTTGGAGAAATATTAACTTGGAGATTGAGGTCCTTCAACAAATTCTTGACGTGGTAATGAATATCAAGTTTGATAGAATGTTTGAAAGTATTCATGATAAATGTGACTCTATCTATCACAACTTAGGTGCAGAAATTGAGAGTTCAACTTATGAAAATTTAATTCTAATGAAGCAAATGGAAGGGTTTTTGAGGGACATTAATGCTGGAGGAGTTGGTGATGGCTTAGTTGATGAATGGATGATAAGCAAGATTGTTGACATTTTGAGTAGCCTCAGAAAAGACCCATCAAAATCTGCCATATTCCAGTTTTATCTTGGTGTTGAGAACGTATCAGGGCAGATCAACAGGCTTTTGCAGTTGCATCCTGGTGGTTGTTTGGTTCTGATTGACTCTCTAGATAGCTGTTGCTCTGAATCAGTTAATGTGAAGGTTCTTGGGTTCTTTGTGGAACTTCTATCTAGTGAATTGTTTCCTGATCTCAAAAGGAGGATGCAAAGAAAATTTCTGGATAAAGATTCACATAACTTTGCCAAATGGTTGGAGACAAGGCTTTTGGGCAGCCTAATGGATTCTGGAGGTGGGGCCAGTACTGGTAAGGGTTGCTCCAATTCCCTTAGGGAATCAGCAATGAATTTTTTTCTATGTCTTGTATCGTCATCATCTGAGCAATCGAAAGAACTACTGCACCACATCTTTGATTCTGCATTGCTGTCTCTTGATACTGCTTTCTTGCAATTTGATATACATGCTGCCAAGTCATATTTCAATTTCATTGTTCAAATTTCAAAAGGAGAACACTTGATAAAATTGTTGCTGACAAGGACAGTAATGCTGATGGAGAAGTTGGTGGGCAATGAACATTTGCTTCCTGGGCTAAAGTTTCTATTTGGTTTCATTGAAAATGTTTTGGGTGATTGTGGTTCTGGTAAAATCTCCCCACGAAGAACAACTAGCAAATGTTCTTCAGGCACTTCTCTTGGGGTAGGCCATGTTGCTGGACCTGTGGGATCCAGGAAGAACTCTGAGACATTCATTCTGTCTGCCAATCAGGAAGGGGGATCAGCCTCTCTTGAATGTGATGCAACTTCTGTTGATGACGATGAGGATGATGCAACTTCTGATGGTGAGGTTGTTAGCATAGATAAAGATGAAGATGAAGATGCTAACAGTGAAAGGGTGCTTGCCTCTAAAGTCTGCACATTTACATCTAGTGGTAGCAATTTTATGGAGCAGCACTGGTATTTTTGTTATACATGTGACCTGACAGTATCAAAAGGCTGTTGTTCTGTTTGTGCTAAGGTTTGTCATCGGGGCCATCGTGTTGTTTATTCCCGCTCGAGTAGGTTCTTTTGTGACTGTGGTGCTGGGGGTGTTAGAGGTAGTAACTGTCAATGTTTGAAACCTCGAAAATTCACTGGAAGTAGCAGTGCACCTGTTAGAAGCACTAATACGTTTCATTCATTTTTACCCTTTCCTGAGGATGGGGATCAGCTTCCAGATAGCGATTCAGATTTTGAAGAGGACATCTGTTCAGATGTAGATAACACTCTCAAATTGTCCATCCCAAAAGAGCTTCAAGATGGGATTCCACCGTTGTTGGAGGAACTTGATATTGAGAGTCGAGTACTCAATCTTTGCACTTCATTGATGCCATGTATAATTAACAAGAGAGACTCTGACCATTTAAAGGATAAGAAAATAGTGTTGGGTGAAGATAAGGTGCTTTCTTATGGTGTTGATCTCTTGCAATTGAAAAAAGCATATAAAAGTGGATCATTAGATCTGAAGATAAAGGCTGACTATTCAAATGCCAAGGAGCTTAAATCACATTTAGCAAGTGGTTCTCTTGTCAAGTCATTGCTCAGTGTTAGCCAACGAGGTCGACTTGCTGTTGGTGAAGGTGACAAGGTTGCTATATTTGATGTTGGGCAGTTAATTGGACAAGCAACCATTGCACCTGTCACGGCTGACAAGACCAATGTAAAACCACTTTCTAAAAATGTTGTTCGATTTGAAATTGTGCAACTTGCTTTCAACCCTGTGGTGGAGAATTATCTTGTAGTAGCGGGTTATGAAGATTGCCAGGTCCTCACATTAAATCCTCGTGGTGAAGTGATTGACCGACTTGCTGTTGAACTAGCTTTGCAAGGTGCATATATTAGAGGTGTGGATTGGGTCCCAGGCTCACAGGTTCAGTTAATGGCTGTGACTAATAGGTTTGTCAAAATATATGACCTGTCCCAAGACAATATCAGTCCAATGCACTACTTCACTTTGCCAGATGATATGATTGTGGATGCTACTCTATTTCTGGCTTCCCAGGGAAGAATGTTTCTTATTGTTCTTTCCGAAAACGGTTCTGTATTCAGGTTGGAGTTATCTATCAAAGGGAATGTTGGGGCCGTGCCATTGAATGAAATTGTAAAACTTCAGGGTAAAGAAATTCATGCAAAGGGTTCATCATTATACTTCTCTTCAATATATAAGCTACTTTTTATATCATTTCAAGATGGTACCACTGTGATTGGACAATTAAGTTCTGATGCTGCCTCTCTAATTGATATGTCTTCTGTGTATGAGGAACAAGATGGGAACCTGCGGCCAGCTGCAGTACATCATTGGAAAGAATTGGTGGCTGGAAGTGGCTTATTTGTCTGTATTTCAAGTGGTAAATCAAATTCTGCACTTGCTGTGTCAATGGGGGAACGTCAAATGCTTGCACAGAGCATGCGGCATCCGGTGGGATCAACCTCACCTATAGTTGGGATGACTGCTTACAAACCACTATCAAAGGATAAAATTCACTGTCTTTTCTTGCATGATGATGGTAGCCTTCAAATATATTCACATGTCCCTCTGGGCATTGATGCCAGTATGAGTGCAGCTTCAGAGAAAGTTAAGAAATTAGGATCTAATATCCTCAGTAAAGCTTATGGTGGTACAAATCCTGAATTTCCTCTTGACTTCTTTGAGAAAACTGTTTGCATTACATCAGATGTGAAACTGGGTGGTGATGCCATCAGAAATGGTGATTCTGAAGGAGCAAAACAGAATTTAGTAAATGAGGATGGTTTTCTTGAAAGTCCCAGCACGGCAGGTTTCAAGGTATTCTTTGAAAGTGAATGTTATTTAGGGTTTGCTTTGTTTGCTGCTGTTTCAATTCTTAAGTATACGCCAATGTTGCCTTCCTCTCTTTTTTATTGAGCATGGAATACGGATTATAAAGCATAATCTCAGATATCATTATTGTTCAAGTTATTAGATTAGTAGATAAATGCCCGTCTTCAGGGTGGGGGGCTACAATATTTTTGGGTATATGAGTCTGATTCACAGAATTATACATTTCTCTGCAACAATATTTTTTTGTTCAATACTTCAATTTTTACATTTCTCTGGATTCTTACTAATTTTTCAAAAATCCCTTGTCAAAGTTGTGCACGTTATGTAACTTTTACATTTGTGTAGGTTGTTGGTATAATTAGTTATACTTAATAATAATATTATTATTAATTATAATTATGGTTATATCAGTAATTATAACTTCTATTTGAGTACTAGTATATTTTAATATTAGGGTTCATCATTTATTACTTCACTATTTATTTTCTTCTAAATTTCTATCTCTTATTGTTTTTCTTTTAGCATGTATACGTGATATATTTTAATTTGGTCTTCATTTTATTATTTTATAACTTATAACTATTGATATATTTGATTTATGATTTACTGTTTTGTTAATTTTTCAAGTTTACTTGTAATTTTATTTGTTCTTTTTAGAGTATTAGGGGTAGGGATGGAAATAATACTTTTACATTTTTAGAATGTTCTTCCAGGACCCTGATGGAAATCCAATATTGTACCATTCAGTTTCTCGCTCGCACTGCCATTCTTCTATTCTCTCATTCTCCTCTGTTTTTGCTCTCTTTCCCTCTCTTAACTTTCTTTTTACCTTTTCAAGATTATAGAGGTATAACAGAATGCAACATTCTCAGGGATTTTTTGCTAGGACCCATTTAGTTCTATATTTTGAAAACAAATATTCGTTGAACTTAGCTCGCCCATTGCAGTTGATGTTCTCAAAGGTGATTAATTTGATTACATATATTCTTTGCTCTCCATGTAGGTGCTAAATTTAATATTAGCAGAAACGGTGGTGATGCTTAGGTGAAATAGTAATTGTGTCCAGCTCTTGTTTAAATTTGAAATTGTCTTTATGGGAAGTAGTAATTCCTTGCTCTCCATGTTAATTGCTTTGGTTGCAATATATGAACAGAATAACCTATGTCAAGTGGCTTGATAAAATTTTCCCCTCCATAATTCCTTTTCTTTTGTGCACTTCTACAGATATCTGTCTTCAATTCAAACCCTGATATGGTCATGGTTGGCTTTCGAGTTCATGTGGGAAATACATCAGCAAGCCACATTCCTTCAAGTATTTCTATTTTCCAGAGGGTTATTAAATTAGATGAAGGAATGCGGTCCTGGTATGATATTCCATTTACTGTTGCTGAATCGCTCCTTGCTGATGAAGAATTTACAATATCTGTGGGTCCAACCTTCAATGGCTCAACACTTCCCAGAATAGATTCCCTTGAAGTTTATGGACGAGCTAAAGATGAATTTGGTTGGAAAGAGAAAATGGATGCTGTTTTGGATATGGAAGCAAGGGCACTTGATCTGAATTCCTCTGTGGCTACATCTGGAAAGAAGTGTCGATCAATGCAATCTGCACCTATTCAGGAGCAGGTGATAGCCGATGGACTTAAGCTTATTACTAAGTTTTATTCATTATGTAGGCAGCATGGGTACTTCAGGCTTGAGGAAGCAAGAGCTGAGCTCAGCAAACTCAAGTGCAAGCATTTACTTGAAATAATATTCGAGAGGGACCGCGAACCAGTGCTGCAGGCTTCTGCTTGTCGTGTCTTACAGGCTGTTTTTCCTAAGAAAGAGATATACCATCAAGTAATCTGTTACAACTCTTTCCTATATTATGCCTCGTTTGTTTTGTGCATGACTTGCATGTATCATGTGGATGCAATGTTTATTATGACTCACTGGAGTGTTCTCACATTAGGTTAAGGATACCATGCGGCTTCTTGGGGTGGTGAAGTCAGCCTCAATACTTTCATCAAGGCTTGGGACAGGTGGTAATACAGGAAGTTGGATCATTGAAGAGTTCACTGCCCAGATGCGGGTAGTTTGTAAAATTGCATTGCAACGGCGTTCTAATCTTGCAACTTTTCTGGAGACAAATGGTATTGCTACATTTTTCTGATTCTCTTATGTACGCAAGGGTGGAGATTTCCTTTTCAATTCCCATGGCTTATATTTTTGGCAAAACAATTCCTATGGTTTCTAGTAGATTGGAGAGAATATTTACATGGTTGATATAAACTTTTATATCTGCTGCATGCTGTCATGAGATTGTTACTTCATTTCTCACATGAGTGTTAATTCCAAGTTGCATTTGGCAGACTTCTTTCCCTTTGCAAAGTTTTGGTTAACTATTAATTGTGACTACATTTTCTTTTCATGTGCTTTTGTACCAAGTGGTCTCACGTCCATCTTTCTTGCTCACTATCCGTGGTTCCTGCTTGATAATGAATCAATTTTTGTTTGGATAACAATCCTATCTCGAGTGGTTGATAAATAATTGTGGCCACATTGATTTTATCCAGAAGTTGGAAAATTTTTATCCTTGTGATCTGAGATGAATCGCTAATAATTATGGTTTTGCCATTTCTCTCTTATTCATATGGCTTTGGGTTATCGCATTAATGCTTTGCATGCTTCATCTTGAAATATATCTTTTCAAAGATTGAGCTGCGGGAATTTGAGATAAATTCAGTTGATTGATCTGTCTGTGGAAATATCTTTGGAAAAAGTAACCATTTTGATTTGATATATGCTGCTGCTCTTGTTTGAGTAGGTTCGGAGGTTGTGGATGCTCTTATGCAAGTTCTGTGGGGAATTTTGGACTTTGAGCAGCCTGATACACAAACTATGAACAATATTGTCATGTCTGCTGTTGAACTAATTTATTGCTATGCTGAATGCTTGGCTTTACATGGAAAGGATGCACCACTACGCTCTGTGGCGCCTGCTGTTGCATTACTTAAGAAACTTCTATTTTCTTCCAATGAGGCTGTTCAGACAGCCAGCAGGTATTTTTCATACTTGTCCCCCCTCATTTAAGATATATTTTTAGCTAAAAATTGATAAATGCATTTTACTCGTGTTTCTTTTCCAGTTTGGCTATATCTTCAAGACTGCTTCAGGTCCCTTTTCCAAAGCAGACCATGTTAGCTACAGATGATGCTGTTGAGAGTGTTGTGTCTGTTCCTGGGGCTACTGATGCTAGTGGTGGAAATAACCAAGTCATGATTGAAGAAGACTCTATAACTTCATCTGTTCAATATTGCTGTGATGGTTGCTCTACTGTACCCATACTAAGGCGAAGATGGCATTGTACTGTTTGTCCTGATTTTGACTTGTGTGAGGCATGCTATGAAGTACTTGATGCAGACCGACTCCCTCCACCACACTCTAGAGATCATCCTATGACAGCAATTCCAATTGAAGTAGATTCTGTGGGAGATGGTCATGAATTTCACTTCACGCCTGATGATGCTAATGACCCTCACTTGTTGCCTATTTCAGCTGATGGCAGCATGCAGAATTCTTCTCCATCAATTCATGTCTTGGAACCTAA
The DNA here is from genome assembly GCA_006871305.1 of Vachellia collinsii. Taxonomy (NCBI): domain Eukaryota; kingdom Viridiplantae; phylum Streptophyta; class Magnoliopsida; order Fabales; family Fabaceae; genus Vachellia; species Vachellia collinsii. Next base: position 10,448 of record QFDD01000440.1, on the reverse strand, counting down.
TGATTCAGGAGAATTTTCTGCTTCATTGACTGATCCTGTCTCAATTTCTGCTTCGAAACGGGCTGTAAACTCCTTACTTCTTTCTGAGCTTCTTGAACAATTGAGAGGATGGATGGATACAACTAAGGGTGTGTGGGCAATTCCTGTTATGCAGCTTTTCTACAGATTGTCATCTGCGGTGGGTGGACCTTTTATAGACAGTTCAAAGCCAGATAACTTAGATTTAGAGAAGCTGATCAAATGGTTTTTAGATGAGATTAATCTTGACAAACCATTTGTGGCAAAAACCCGTTCATTATTTGGGGAAGTTGCAATCCTTGTTTTCATGTTCTTCACATTGATGCTTAGAAATTGGCATCAGCCTGGTAGTGATAATTCTATGCCAAGGCAGAGTGGAGCTGTTGACACACATGATAAAAATGCCATCCAGCTTCCATTACCCGCTACAGGGGCTGCCAAGCCTTCGGCAGATGACCATGATAAGACTGACTTTGCATCGCAGCTGCATCGAGCTTGTGATTCTCTTAGGCAGCAATCTTTTGTAAATTATTTGATGGATATATTGCAGCAGCTAGTGAATGTTTTCAAATCTCCTGTTAATAGTGAAAGTGCACTGAACTTTAATGCTGGGCCTGGGTGTGGGGCTCTACTAACAGTACGTAGAGACTTACCTGCAGGCAATTTTTTGCCCTTTTTCTCTGATTCATATGCCAAAGCACATCGAACAGATATATTTGTGGACTACCACAGGCTTTTGCTTGAGAACACTTTCCGACTGGTTTATACCCTTGTTCGGCCAGAAAAGCATGACAAAAGTGGGGAAAAAGAAAAGGTCTACAAGATGTCACATGGGAAGGATTTGAAGCTCGATGGATATCAAGATGTTCTCTGCAGTTACATTAATAATCCTCATACAAATTTTGTTAGAAGATATGCCAGAAGGCTTTTCCTACATCTCTGTGGAAGCAAGTCTCATTATTACAGTGTCCGTGACTTTTGGCAGTTCTCTAGTGAAGTGAAGAGACTTTATAAGCATGTAAACAAGTCTGGTGGTTTCCAAAATTCAATTCCATATGAGAGAAGTGTAAAGATTGTGAAGTGCCTTTCCACTATGGCTGAAGTAGCGGCTGCACGTCCACGGAACTGGCAAAAATATTGCTTAAGGCATGAAGGCTTTCTGCCCTTCCTTGTGGATGGGGTGTTTTATCTTGGAGAGGAATCTGTAATTCAGACTCTTAAACTTTTGAATTTGGCCTTTTATACCGGAAAAGATATTAGCCTTGTATCCCAGAAAACTGAATCTGGAGACACAATCTCAAATAAATCAGGTGCCTTGTCTCAAGAAGTAAAGAAGAAAAAGAAAGGTGAAGATGGGGCTGAGTCTGGTTTGGAGAAGTCCTATTTAGATATGGAGGCAGCAGTAGATGTCTTCACTGACAAAGGTGGTGATATCTCAAAGCAGTTTATAGATTGTTTTCTTTTGGAGTGGAATTCCAGTAATGTTCGTGCAGAGGCTAAATTAGTTCTTTATGGTGTCTGGCATCATGCTAAGCAGTCATTTAAGGAAATCTTGCTAACAGCTCTCTTGCAGAAAGTTAAGTTCCTACCAATGTATGGCCAGAATATTGTGGAGTATACAGAGCTTGTAACTTGGTTGCTTGGAAAATCCCCTGATATGGGCTCAAAGCACCAGATTTCTGACCTTGTGGATAGATGCTTGACCCCTGATGTGATTGGGTGCATTTTTGAGACGCTCCATTTGCAGAATGAGCTGTTAGCAAATCATCCGAATTCCCGTATATATAATACGTTAAGTGGCTTAGTGGAATTTGATGGATACTATCTTGAGAGTGAACCTTGTGTCGCCTGCAGCTCCCCTGAAGTACCTTATAGCAGGATGAAGCTAGAATCTCTAAAATCTGAAACAAAGTTTACTGACAATCGTATTATAGTGAAATGCACTGGGAGTTACACTATCCAGACTGTGACAATGAATGTCCATGATGCCAGAAAGTCAAAGTCAGTCAAGGTTTTGAACCTATACTACAATAATCGACCAGTTGCTGACTTGTCAGAGTTAAAAAATAACTGGTCTTTGTGGAAGCGTGCAAAAAGTTGCCATCTTGCTTTTAATCAGACTGAACTTAAAGTTGAATTTCCCATTCCTATTACTGCTTGTAACTTCATGATTGAACTGGATTCATTCTATGAAAATCTTCAGGCATTGTCTCTCGAACCATTGCAGTGCCCTCGATGCAGTCGTCCAGTTACTGATAAGCATGGGATATGTGGCAATTGCCATGAAAATGCATATCAATGTAGGCAATGCCGCAACATTTATTATGAGAATTTGGATTCTTTTCTATGTAATGAGTGTGGGTACAGCAAATATGGGCGGTTTGAATTCAACTTCATGGCAAAGCCAAGTTTTACATTTGATAATATGGAAAATGATGAAGATATGAAGAGGGGATTGGCAGCCATAGAATCTGAGTCAGAGAATGCTCATAGGCGATATCAACAACTCTTGGGCTTCAAGAAGCCCTTGCTTAAAATTGTTTCAAGCATTGGTGAGAATGATATGGACTCACAACAGAAGGACTCTGTGCAACAAATGATGGTATCTTTACCTGGACCTTCTTGTAAAATCAATCGAAAAATTGCTCTTCTTGGAGTCCTGTATGGTGAGAAGTGCAAAGCAGCTTTTGATTCTGTGAGCAAAAGTGTGCAGACGCTCCAAGGTCTGCGGAAGGTGCTGATGAATTATTTGCACCAGAAGCATTCTGATAATGGTGTGGCTTCAAGATTCGTGGTTTCAAGATCGCCAAATAATTGTTATGGCTGCGCGACTACTTTTGTAACACAATGTCTAGAAATATTACAAGTTTTGGCAAGGCATCCAAATTCCAAGAAGCAACTTGTTTCAGCTGGCATTTTATCTGAGTTATTTGAAAATAACATTCATCAAGGTCCCAAAGCTGCCCGTGTCCAAGCAAGAGCAGTGCTTTGTTCTCTATCAGAGGGTGATGTAAATGCAATTACTGAGTTGAACAGTTTGATACAAAAGAAGGTTATGTACTGCCTTGAGCATCATCGCTCCATGGATATTGCTGTCACTACACGTGAAGAGATGCTATTACTTTCTGAGGTGTGTTCTTTGGCTGATGAATTTTGGGAATCAAGATTACGTATTGTGTTTCAGTTGTTGTTCTCTTCCATTAAGTTAGGTGCTAAACATCCTGCCATATCTGAGCATGTCATTCTTCCTTGCCTGAGAATTATATCTCAGGCATGTACCCCTCCAAAGCCTGATACACCAGAGAAAGAGCAAGGCCTTGGGAAGTCTCAAGTTCAGACAAAGGATGAAAGTAATACAAATGCATCTGGTTTTTTGTCTACTGTCAGTGGGACCAAGTCATTTCCAGACTCATCAGAAAGAAATTGGGATGCAACACCTAAAACTCAAGATATTCAATTACTGAGCTATTCAGAGTGGGAGAGAGGCGCTTCCTATATTGATTTTGTTAGAAGGCAATACAAGGTGTCTCAGGCTGTCAAAGCTGCCAGTCAAAGGTCACGAACCCAAAGACATGATTACCTAGCCCTTAAATATTCTTTGAGGTGGAAACGCCGTTTTTGTAAGACAGCCAAAAGTGAGTTATCAGCATTTGAGTTGGGATCATGGGTTAAAGAACTTGTTTTGAGTGCTTGTTCTCAATCTATTAGGTCAGAGATGTGTATGCTGATAAACTTACTTTGTGCTCAAAGTTCATCCAGGCGATTTAGGTTGCTTAACTTACTTGTCTCTTTATTACCTGCAACACTGCCTGCTGGCGAAAGTGCTGCAGAATATTTTGAACTGCTGTTCAAGATGATAGATTCAGAAGATGCTCGTTTATTCTTGACCGTGCGGGGATGCCTGCGGACTATTTGCACTCTAATTACTCAAGAAGTTAATAATGTGGAGTCTTTGGAAAGAAGTCTGCACATAGATATATCTCAGGGATTTATCCTTCACAAGCTGATAGAACTTCTTGGTAAATTTTTAGAAGTTCCAAATGTCAGAGCCAGGTATAGATATCCTACTTGAATTATTTTACTTGTGTTCAATAATTTCTTTTCATCATCTTATAAAATTTAAATTTCTATGTCAGATTCATGCGGGACAACTTACTTTCTGAAATACTTGAAGCTCTTATTGTAATTCGTGGCTTGATAGTACAAAAGACAAAGTTGATCAGCGATTGCAATAGGCTTCTGAAGGATCTTTTAGACAGTCTACTGCTGGAAAGCAGTGAAAACAAGCGGCAGTTCATTCGGGCCTGCATAAATGGTTTGCAAATACATGGAGAGGAGAGGAAAGGACGTACTTGTTTGGTAAGGATGATATATTTGAATTTTTTTGGACATCCAACTGTTTTAATTTGTTCTATTTTCTAGATTCAATTGTATCAATTTTCTGTCTAGTTATTATCCAGTCTGATTCTGTTGTTGGATACTTTGAACTGCTGCTCTTTATTGTAAACTGTTCTGGTGGCTAGTTTCTGGACATATAGTCTTTGTGTGTGTGTATCGATTTTGTAATTGTTATCTATTCCCTTAATCAGGGAGATCATTGCTAATTTACTTGTGATCTATACTGGCATTTGCAGTTTATCTTAGAACAACTCTGCAATCTGATCTGCCCCTCAAAACCAGAGCCTGTATATTTGTTGGTTTTGAACAAGGCTCATACACAGGAAGAGTTTATTAGGGGATCAATGACTAAGAATCCATATTCAAGTGCTGAAATTGGTCCATTGATGCGTGATGTTAAGAACAAGATCTGCCATCAGTTGGATCTGCTAGGTCTCCTTGAGGATGACTATGGAATGGAGCTGCTAGTTGCTGGCAATATTATCTCTCTTGATTTGAGCGTTGCACAAGTTTATGAGCAAGTGTGGAAAAAGTCAAATCAATCTTCAAATACTGTGGCTAATTCTACCTTATTGTCAACAAATTCTGTTACCACATCCAGAGACTGCTCGCCTATGAATGTGACTTATCGACTTCAGGTTTGTTACTATTAATGAACATTTGATTCAGCTCATTTGTGAAGAATTTTGGTTTTGAATTTGAACCATTGTTTATATATGATTGCCAGGGTTTGGATGGTGAAGCTACTGAGCCTATGATTAAAGAATTGGAGGAAGATAGAGAGGAATCTCAAGATCCAGAGGTTGAGTTTGCCATAGCAGGTGCAGTTCGTGAGTGTGGTGGATTGGAGATCCTATTGGGCATGATTCAGGTTCGCAGAATAATTCTCTATTGATATTCTCAGAATTCTTTGAATGTTCATTCATGGTGTTTTGATGTTGTTCTGTAGCTGCATTTTAAAATTGGAATTGCAATTACTATGACAATTAGGCTTTGGTGGAGTATTGGGAGGAACTGTAATATAATGAAAATCCATGGATATCGTGTCTAACTCCTGCTTTAAGCATGGATTAGGGTCTGCTCAAAATATGAAATTTCAAGAGACAGCTCTTTAGCAAAATGTTATACTTCATTCTCAAGCTATGAATGGTCAAATCAGATGCTATCGTGTTTTGTAAGTCGAGCCATTGAGGAAATTGTCTCAAAAGTGAATGTTCTATTATCTTGTCCTATTTTCACTCTGATTGTCACATAGAAAATTGCATCATTGCCAAAAAAATATGTGATTAAAATTGGCTGAGGATTGTGAAACTTAGTGATTTTTCTGATGATATAGCAGCAATCACTGCTAGTGCTTTTGCCTGTGTTTTGTGTGGCATGATCTTCAGTAGAAAGGGAGTGTTCACCTAGCCTGTACATTTATGGTTCAGATTTTTCATGGCAGTAAACTTTATAAAACTGATTTTCCATTTAATTGTTTACTTCTGCTTGTTCGGCTGCCTTAAACTACACAATGATGGAATGATTTTGTTTACTTTAGTTAGTTTTCTCTTGTCTTCAAGTTCTAGTCCAACCTGCCATGAAGTTATCTCACTTTTCAATGATATGCAGCGTCTACGAGATGATTTTAAGTCCAACAAGGAGCCGTTGGTTGCAGTTCTTAATCTCCTAATGTACTGTTGCAAGATAAGAGAAAATAGACGGGCATTGTTGAAGCTGGGAGCTTTGGGTTTATTGCTTGAGACAGCTAGGAGGGCTTTCTCCGTTGATGCCATGGAGCCTGCTGAAGGCATACTCTTGATTGTTGAAAGCCTGACATTAGAAGCAAATGAAAGTGACAATATTAGCATCACTCAAAATGCTCTTACTGTCACTAGTGAAGAAGCAGGAACAGGTGAGGAGGCCAAGAAAATAGTTCTCATGTTCTTGGAGAGATTGTCACATCCATTGAGCCTCAAAAAATCAAACAAACAGCAGAGAAACACGGAGATGGTTGCTCGGATATTGCCCTATTTGACGTATGGTGAACCTGCTGCAATGGATGCTCTCGTCCAACATTTTAGCCCTTACTTGCAAGATTGGGTCGCATTTGATCATTTGCAGAAACAAATGGACGATGTCAAAGATGAGAGCATTGCTCAGCAAGCTTTAAAGCAGAGGTTTACCCTGGAGAACTTTGTTAGGGTTTCTGAGTCACTGAAGACAAGTTCCTGTGGAGGAAGATTGAAGGACATAATCCTAGATAAGGGTATAACTGGAACTGCAATAAGACATCTGAAGAATAGTTTTGGCAATGCAGGTCAAGTTGGCTTTAGGACTACTGCTGAATGGGCATCGGGTTTAAAATTACCATCTGTGCCTCTCATACTGTCTATGCTGAGAGGTTTGTCAATGGGGCATCTGCCGACTCAAAAGTGTATTGATGAAGAAGGTGTCTTGCCTTTGCTGCATGCCCTGGAGGGAGTCGCTGGAGAGAATGAGATTGGAGCCAGGGCTGAAAACTTGTTGGACACACTATCTAACAAGGAAGGAAAAGGAGATGGATTCCTGGGAGAGAAAGTAATCAAGTTGCGACATGCAACAAAGGATGAAATGAGGCGCAGGGCTCTGCGGAAGAGAGAGGAGTTGCTTCAGGTACCGCATATTTAACCTCTTGTTTACAATTTGTTTACTGGGTGCGTACAATGAGCTATAGATATATTGGCTCTTGACAAAGAACTTGTTTAATCTATTTTCCTGTTTGATACAGGGGCTTGGAATGCGCCAGGAACTTTCATCAGATGGAGGTGAGCGGATTGTTGTCGCTCGGCCTGTCCTTGAAGGTTTGGAAGATGTGCAGGAGGAGGAGGATGGATTGGCTTGCATGGTATGCCGGGAGGGATACAGTTTACGACCCACTGACCTACTAGGTGTCTACTCTTACAGCAAACGTGTGAATCTAGGAGGCGCATCAGGAAATCCCCGTGGAGAATATGTTTACACTACTGTAAGCTACTTCAATATCATTCATTTCCAGTGCCATCAGGAGGCCAAAAGAGCTGATGCTGCCTTGAAGAACCCCAAGAAAGAGTGGGAGGGGGCCACACTTAGAAATAATGAATGTCTATGCAATTCGTTGTTCCCTGTTAGAGGCCCATCTGTTCCCCCGGCACATTATATTCGCTATGTCGACCAGTACTGGGAAACCCTCAATGCACTCGGACGTGCAGATGGAAACAGGCTCCGCCTTTTAACCTATGACATTGTTCTGGTATGTTGCCCAGCTGCTTTGTCTGTTTTGTCCCTGGATAATGTGAATTTGATGCCAAAATGAAAAGGGGAAACCTGATTAAAGATCTGCTCTACTGTATTCATACAGTCTGTCTTTAAATGGTGGTAACACCCGGGTGTTTTTTCCTCCTTGTAGATGCTTGCTCGGTTTGCCACAGGAGCATCATTCAGTACAGACAGCCGAGGCGGGGGACGGGAAAGTAACTCTCGTTTCCTTCCATTCATGATTCAAATGGCACGTCATCTCCTTGATCAGGGAAGTGCTTCCCAGCGTCGTACCATGTCTAGGGCAGTATCGGCATACATAACCTCTTCAACATCAGATCCCAGACCCTCTACTCCACCCGGGCCGCAACCTACAATAGGGACAGAAGAAACTGTTCAATTCATGATGGTCAACTCACTCCTCTCAGAGTCTTATGGCTCCTGGTTGCAGCACCGCCGTGCTTTCTTGCAGCGTGGTATTTACCATGCATACATGCAACACACTCATTCCCGCTCCCCAGCACGTCCCTCGTCTGGTTCTGCAACACTTGAGAGAGTGGAATCATCGGGAAGTAGCACGGAAACAGGGAAGAATGAGGAGCTTCTTTCTATCATTCGACCTATGCTGGTTTACACAGGTTTGATCGAGCAGCTACAGCAATTTTTCAAGGTGAAGAAACCGGCTGGTCTGACGACCGTAAGAACAGAAGGGACGTCGTCAACAGCAGCAACAACAGCTGAAGGGGAAGAAGAGAGTGGGAGCTTGGAAAGTTGGGAAGTGGTGATGAAGGAGCGACTGTTGAATGTGAAAGAGCTGCTGGGATTCTCCAAGGAGATGCTGTCCTGGCTGGACGAGATGAATTCTGCTAGTGATCTGCAGGAGGCTTTTGACATAGTCGGCGTTCTTGCTGATGTCTTGTCGGGTGGGTTCACTCGCTGTGATGCTTTTGTTCAGGCTGCCATTGATGCTGGAAAATCCTGAATGATATGTGTCATGTGCCCCCCTCCTGAATTAATGATTCGTATATCTCTTTGTAACCCAGCATTGTAAAACCCGCATGCCTGGGTAATTATGTAAAACGCATGAAGCTTGTGGAAATAAGAATGGCAGTTTTGGTTCATGAAGATGCTATGTTACAGCCTAATCATATTTGCGCAGGTTTTGTATAATTTAATATTTTATTGGTTAAATTATAAGGTTGGTTCTCTAAATTAGCATCTAGTTTCAGTTTAGTTTATTTGTTTGACATTCTATGAAGCAATTGTAGTGCGCCAAGGCTCCATTTGTTTGAGCCTGGGCTGCTAGGCAATGTAATTGTGACAAATTTTAACTTATTGAGGTTTATTAACAGTTGCTCGTTATAACTTGCTTGTATTCTCTTTACCTTCGAGAATTCCATAAGAAATTAAGTGTACTATAAGAAATTTATGGTACAGGGTCAGATTGTTATTTCCATAGCCTTTAACATAATTTGGCATGGAAATACCTAGTCAAGACAGATATGGCTTTATTCCCCCAATGCTAACCATATGTTTTGTCACACTAAACTAGCTTATTTTGGGATTAGCTTATAAAAAGTGATTGTATGCAACATGAGGTAAGTATATGAGAAGATTTTTGTCTTGATTTGTGTAAAAGTGATTCTGAAAAGGTAACACAAATAAGCCGTATTTATTAAATATAGACATATTTTCTAGTGGGATTTAAACATTGGTATATGAAGTTGTGATGGACCAACTTATACCAAATTCTTATAAGTGAAAGAGATGGTTGTGGAACGATTTGAGGCTTCTCATCTTTCTATTTGTCTTTTTACCAAAGTTTGCTCAAGTTTTTTTTATCAGTCTATTTTTCTAAATTTAAGGTTATAGGTTCAAAGTTTTTAATTGATTATTTTTTATTGCCAGTTTATTCCATATATTCTTTTCTATAATCCCGTTTCTCCCCCCTCTCTCTCTGTTTTTTTTTTTTTTTGGAAAGAATCATTATAAGATCCTAAAAAAGTGACTAAAGGATTAAATCACCTATAAATCTCATGACAACTGCAGAGCATAAATTGATGAGTTTTAATGTACGAAATGCTAATCCCTTCTTTAAAGCCGTGTAGTAATTCTCCCTTAAAAAAAAAAAAGGACCCATCAAAATCTCCCCTCTATTTCCGTCAATCAAGCAGAGCCAAACACTGATCAGTCATCCAAATTTAACAAAATATACAAAAAAATAACATATAATTTCCATAAGGACAAGGGAAGATTAATGCGCAATGCATAGAGGAGAGTGCAGCAGCAGCAGCAGCAGGTTAAAAGCAAGAATTTTCTCGAGATATACAAGATGATTATTCGGATTTCTTCTAAATTAAGAAACAAATCATTCCTCCAGTGGTATTATTTATCAGTAATTTTTAACTTGTGTCATCAGAACTAAAAAAAAAATCTTATTAAATAAATTTAATCAGTTTCCAACTTTATGATTGTTGAATATACCACTTTAGTCTTTAGTCTTGTTATAAGTCCATTTTAACTGATTCTTACATACCAAAAAGTGACAGTTAAGCAATTAAATGTGTTATATTTGATAAAATTTTTCAAGTATACTCTTACTAAAATTTTTTCTTCTTGATCTCTACATTTACAAATTATTCACACTGCTTTCTCCTCCTTCTCTTTTTTCAAAAAAAAAAAAATTAAATTAGAGTAAAATTGGGAAATGGTCATTAATAACCCTTTAAATGAAGATTAAAAAAATTCTTTCATGTACATTATTCCCCATGAGTATA
>QFDD01000439.1:0-43121 GCA_006871305.1 Vachellia collinsii | reverse complement strand
GAACAATAATGGAAAGGATGAAGTAAAACTCCCCAAATGAAGTCCCAAGCTCAGGTTTTCATCAAACTCCTCAAGGCAAAACGTTTTAGCCTCTCATGGCCTCAAGAACAACTCCTGGAAGTCTTGGAATATCAGCAATAGCCATGGAAGATGAAATGGAACAATGGATGAAGCAAGAAGTGGTGGAATGGTGAGTAGAAATGGATCCCAACCAATGATTAGGAGTGGAGGGACTTCAAGAACCCCTTGAAGAACCCTAGAAGACGAAAATGGAAGGGTTTTCACGAGTGTTGGCGGCTGACATTCTCTACCCCTCTCAAAATCGCAATCTGAGGTATATAACCTGATTCAGTCTCAGATGCATTTATGTCGCGACATAATTTCATTTATGTCGCGACATATTAGTCCTTGTGTCGCGACATAAATGTTATAAGTCGCGACCTGAAAGCCAAAACGCGCAGCTTCATTTAGTTGGCCATTTCACAACTATTTCCTCAAATTTGAGCCCTCATTAGGCATTTTCCTCTTGACTCCTTGACCTGAAAAATCATTTTAGGCTCTTGTAAAATCTAATCTCAACTCACTTATGAGGATTAATTAAAATATTGCCCAATTAGATATTTTTACATTAACAAACAATGCCTAAATAGAAATAAAATCCATAAATGCATACTACTACGATTCACATCAAAACATGCATTTTAAACCAGTTAATTTCTATAAAATCATGCAATCAGACATGAATTACAGTAGTAAAACTTGGTCAAATCACTCATGTTCACACACAATCTGATTTTGAATTTCAAATTTGCAACAATTTTCTTTATAGCAGTTATAGAATTGCTACTAATTAGTAGTAGGATTTATATAATAAATATATTATAATTATATATTACAAATATATTAATTAATACACATTCAATAAATAATTAGCTACCAAATTTTGAAATTATGATTCAAATATAACTAATTAATATAAAATTAATGTTCAAATAAATACAAATATACATGTGTTCAACTAAAAATGTATTAAATAAAAAATAATGAAATCAAGTGTATGAATAATGAGGCTGGGGGTCATCTTGATCCTCTGGATGGTCCTCTTTCCTAGGAGGCTGAGGGGGCCAAGAGTCAGGCTGAGTTGGTGGAGGCATAAAGAGGTTTAGGATAGGAGGGAGTTGTGGAGGATTAGCTCTAGGCTGGGCTTGCCGAAATGCAATCTGTAACATGTCTCCATATCTCCATATGCCTTAGCATCTACGCCTACGCCTACTGCTGAGTCACCATGACCTACGCCTGGACCTCCTCTCTGATCTTAGCATGCAACGACTCTCTGTCTATTTTAGAATCGTTGTGCCTTCTGGGTCCAAATGTGGTCGCCTGGGATGCAATAGCAAAAGATAAAGTCCCAGCTTCATATATGCTATTCTCAAAGACAATAGTCCTCATCGCCCTAAACCCAAAGCCCAAAAGTCATCCGAGGTGCTAATCACATCCTTCCATGCCCGCCCTGAGTGAGGCAGTGGGTTCTAACATTGACCCCTGGTAATCCCTAAGCTTAGCATTAGTTCGTTGAATACGCTCCTGAAATAAAAAAAAATATTAAATACTATTGCAAAATACAATAAAATATTAAATAAAAATATTTAACTTACTATAATTTTTGTTTTAGTCTCGTCGGATAACAGAGTCCCATTATTGTGCCTGTGGATGGCCATATACATTTCCCCATAAGTGGTCCTCTGACCCTCCCTCTGTGCTATCTCATCCTAAATAAATGGAATAAAAAATTAGAATATGTAATACATTTAATATTGATAACAAATAATAAACAAGTAAAGTAAAGAAATTTCATTTTTACCATCTTAGCATAAGTGCAGGAGAACGGCTTCGATCCTGCAATCTAGTGGATTGTCTGACGAGTGTGACTCTTCACAATTCTCCTAGACACAACCCTCGTCTATGGTGACCTTATATGCCAGACAAATTTTTCCTAGGCTGCAGGATCGATCGAGTCAAGGACATCGGCTTCCAACTCATGTGTAATCTACATGCCATCCTTGTTCTTCGAGTGGTACAAGCGATTTCACCTATTCTTCCACCCTTCTCCCATCTTTGAGATGGAATAATCTTTATGCACATCCTACACATCAAATTTAGATTGCAACAATTACGAAATAAAAAGTTAATCAATATTTCAGACAAAAATGATAACTTGAATTAAAGAGATATAATAAAACCGTACCTTGATTTTATGTTCTCAAACCCACTCCTTTACCCCTTTACGGATCCTCTTCCATTTCTTAGCACTAATTTCAAACTGGCCAAAGTTACCTTCTTGCTTAGAGAGGTAGCGGTTGTATAGCTGACTGCCTTTCCCGGTCGATTGCCGTGTGAGTTCATTCCACGGCACCACTATCCTGTGCCCAGCATCAAGCTTCCCCTTATGCACCCCTGTTAGATACACATATTTCATTCCATCATTAACATTCCAAAATAAATTAATGAATTAATTTGAATAAAAAATAAAAATTGAAAGTACTTACCATGAACGTCCACTTCAAAACCAGTAGACCATGTAGTAGAAGGGCATGGGAATCCCTGCTTCCTGGCAATATCCTCATCCTCAAAGTTCTTAGCCTCATCGACTGAGATATCCACATCTCCAATTTCAAAATCCTTGACATTAAGATATGTATGCTTTGGATTGGCTTTGGTGCCACTAGCATTTCGGATCTCCGCATCAGTATCGCTACAATCTAGGTTCTCACCATTAGGGATCATAAGATCCTTGCTAGGCCTATGACTAGGGTCGGGACTAGACATATATATTTTAATTATTAAAAAGTTATATTATAACTAAAATATAAATTAAAATGAAATAAAAATAAAAAAATTAAATAAAAATAAATTAAGCAAAAAAAATTAAATGAAATAAAATAATTAAAATAACTTACTGTAATTAATTGAAATAAAATTAAAAAAATAAATTAAAATAAAGGAAAAAGAAAATTAAAATGAAATAAAAAAACTAAATAAAAATAAACTAAGAAAGCTTTCTACCCGATGGGATTAGAGTATCGAAAGATACATACTTGCCTGAATGATTGTATATTGTATAGAAATGAGTAGGAAAGGGTAAATAAGTGTCGTTAATGTGGTAGTCCACATTACAAATTGAAAAAGAATGGTTGTGTTGATGGTGATGAAATAACTGAAGGACCTCCTTTGAAGGTTTTGTGATATCTTCTAATGATTCCAAGATTCAAGCTTTTCTTTACACATGTTGTGCAAGTGAAAAACCTGTGATGGTATGATGATGAAAGGATAAATGATGGAAAGCTTTGACATCCGGCGTACTCTCCTCAATGGAAGTCAATTGACCAATTGTATCCTGAATTTGGTAGAGAGTCCAGAAACTTTCGCCTTGCACTTTATATAGATGGAATCAACCCTTTTGGTACCTTGAGTAGCACACATAATGCTTGGCTAGTTATGTGTATGAAACAGAAGTATATCATGCTGTCCATGATGATATCTGGTCCATAACAGCCAGGAAATGATATCGATGTCTACTTGCCACCTTTGATTAAGGACTTGAGAAGCTTTGGAATGAAGGTGTGGAAATGTTTGATGCTTACAAGCAAGAGTCTTTTAAACTATGTGCAATGTTGTTCACCATGATTAATGACTTTCTTACATATGGAAATTTGTCCAGATATAGTGTTAATGGGCATAAAGCTTGTCCTACATGTGAAGAAGGCACACACTACCTCCAACTTAAGCATGGAAGGAAGATAGTCAACCTTGGTCACAGAAGGTTTCTTAGTTGGCGTCACCCTTAACATAGATTGAAGAAGGTTTTTAACAATGTTCAAGAGTATTAAATGGCTCCAATGCCATTATTAAGGAAACAATTCTATGAAAAAGTGGAAAGAATAAATGTCACCTTTGGTAAGAAGAAGAAGAAGAAGACTCCAATTGATAAGAATATAAGAAATAAGAGGTCTCTCTTCTTTGATCTTCCATATTGGCATAGTCTTGAAGTGAGATACAGTCTGGATGTGATGCATGTTGAGAAAAATGTGTGTGAAAGCCTTGTGATTACGCTTCTACATATCAGTGGAAAGTCTAAGGATGGAATCAATGCTAGACGAGACTTGACTAGGATGGGAATTAGACCACTCTTGCATCCATAAGAAAGAGATAATAAGAGGGCTTACCTGTGCCCTGCAACTCACACTGACCAACGGAGAGAGAACGAGCTTCTGTGAGTATTTGCACGGTATCAAGGTACCATAAAGGTATTCTTCTTATATGAGAAAGCTAGTTTCAATGCAAGATTTGAAGTTGATAGGCATGAAGTCTCACAATTGCCATGTATTGATGCAACAACTAATACTAGTGGTGATCTATGGCATATTAAAAAACGATGTTAGAAGCACTATAACGAGACTACGCATGATTTTCAATGCTATTGGTAGCAAAACAATCCCAGATGAGTTGGACGAATTGAAAAATAGGGGGTTTTGTTATTCTTTCATAACTTGAAATGCAATTTTCGCCATCATTTTTTGACATTATGGTATATTTGGTAGCTCATTTAGTAAGGGAGATAAGACTTTATGGCCCCATGCATTAAGGTAGATGTGCCCACCTGAACGATTCATGAAGATCTTAAAAAGGTATTCCAAGAATCCATAAGTAAGACAAATCTTAAAAGGGTAAGACAATTCTTGAAGGGGTGAAGGCAATCTGACTTCTGCAATCATGGCATGATCAGGGGATAGGAAAGGGGACATGAGGCGTCAAGGTAAACTCTATGCCTTATGACGTGGTGTTGTAAGCACACTTGTACATCTTGAACAACTCAGATGAAGTACTACCTTACTTGGATGAACACAAAAACATGTTGAGGAACAAGTATTTAATGAAGAATTATATGTAGATCCTTAATGAGCAGAACAAGACATTTACAGAGTGGTTCAAGGAAAATGTTTGGAGTGATAGCGATTCTTCTGAAACAATTAAGAGGTTAGTTGTTGGGCCTCGCTTTGAGGTATTAGTTGGTGTGGTATGACATAAATAGGTATTCCTTCTACACTAAAACCTAAGATGAGAAGAGTACAATGCAGAATAATGGGGTTATGGTAGTAGCCAAAGCGATGCATTTCTCAAGTTCGAAAGATAAAAAACCAACATTGGCATCCATGTCCTAATATGGAGTTATTGAGCAGATATGGGAAATAAACTACAAGAAGTTCAAAATTCCTATCTTCAAATGTAAGTTGGTTAACAATAATGCTGTTCAAATTGATCCAGAGTTTGGACTAACGATAGTTGATCTTAATAGGATTGATTATAGGAAAGAACCATTTATTTTAGCAAGTCAAACAAGGCAAGTGTTTTACGTCACTGATCCTGCTAATAAAAAGTTGTCCATCATACTTCAAGGCAAAAGGTAGACAATTGGTATGGAAGATGGGGACCTAGATTTTAACCTTAATGAAACCCCACCTTTCATAACAAATCTACCAAAGACAACTAATGTAGATTTGAAAGACGATTACTACACTATTAGAGATGATCATTGTGAAGGAATTTGGGAGGATATGTGAAATAGCGAGAAACTGGCTAATTTTGTTGCATATTTTAATTAGTGACAAATTACTCTTGTCTCACTCGTTCTTTAATCCTGCCAATTATAAATTCATCTAGGTAAAAGAGTCATGCTTATATAAAATAACTTTTGCCCACATTTGTTAAAATGGGATTTTCTAAAAATTTGTTAAACTTTCAAAAAAGACTTTTACATAAAGCTATTTTTAGAAGGATCCACTAAGACAGGTTTGATCTAGAGATATGTGTATTATAGGCCCCATCAGGCTTCCGCTTACAAGAAGTACCTTCTATTTCATATTATTATATACATAATTTGTACAATAATATATATAACCATTTAAGTCATCTAGGCTTAAATCAGAGTAAAACCTTAACTATTATTTAGGCTGAAACTGTATGTAAAGGGGTTCTTCCATCTTCCTTTTCATGACCCATCCTTCTCACCTTCTATGCTTCCTTTGTCACCACTTCTTTGCCTTTTGAGCGATCCATGTTAGCTGTATTTATTTGAAAGAAAGGGTGAGATTCGAAAATCCCTGTCGAAACCATAGTTTATCATATAGTTACATATACAATTCACAATCATACAAAAATAAGTCACATTCTTACACGGCAATAGTACACATCATAAGGTCTTACTTCAGCAGCTTTTCACATCACATGATCATGGACATATATCAAATTGCATAACAAACAGTTAGCTAAGGGGAACTATTCCGTAGGACTTTCTCACACCAAACAAGTGCTGTACAATCATCCTTCTAACATATCACAGCAGCACGCATAATAAATATAGTACAAACAAGCATGTAAAATTAAATATATAAGAATAAGATAAAAATGGTTTCTCTTCGTTTACCGTTACCTTTGTTGGTATTCCCTTTTCTAGTCTTCCTTATGTGCTTAAGCAGATGACAAATAAAATAAACATATACGTATAATATTATGTTAATTATACGTTTATCGAGCTTAATTTATCTCATCTTTCTCTCCTAACCCTATTTCTACCTCTTTACATTAATTCTATTTTTTTAACATTTGAATTTTTCAATAACTTTGAAAAATCATAACTTATTCTATAAAATTCCAATTACAATGGTTCAAACTTTTATGTGAATTTCTCCTTATCCTCTTTCAAGGATAATTACCATTCACTAATTATGATCAACATATATTCACAAATCAGTGCTCAAAATTTGCTGCTTCGTAACTAAGTTTTATAATTTTCCAGATTTAAGAACTAAACTTTATTGGTTCATAACTTGCAACCTATTTATCCAAATCATGCATTCTATTACTCATTTCAAAGCTTGTTATGAGTACTATTTTCTTACCAAATTTGATGATCGAAAAAGACCAATTGACTATGTAAAAATCCACTCAAAGTCAGCTGTTTCATCAAAAAAATTCCTTTTTCCAGTTTTTCTGAACCAATTTGAAAAATTCATAACTCAATCTACAAAATTCCAAATGCAGTGATTCCAAGTTCTATTTAAAGCTATTTTCATCCTCTATAAAGGCAAAATAAGCCCATTCACCTTTTTTTAAAGCTTTCTGCATCAAACCAGCGAAAGTGCATTCTGCTCATTTGCAAAAACGCATTCTTTTCAGTTTTCTATATGAATCTTTAAAAATTGATAACTTATAATCCACCCATCCAAATAATGTGCTCTAGGACTTATTTTAAAGCTTGAGATGTGTACTAAAGGCTCACCAAAGTTTGTGGGCAGAGGAGGTCATTTAGGCAGTCAAAAACTCACTCAAAAACAGTTGCTCAGATTTCACTATCAAACTTTGTTTATCCATACTAAATGCAATTCCTAAATTTTCCATGGCTTCTTTCCACCTGAAACGTGTGTGTCTATATATAATTTAACTCACAGAACCAGACCAACATTTGCAGTAACCAAACAGTGGGTTTGGCAGATTTGATACACGCACAAAGACTAACCCAACATACCATTATTATAGTAATAAAAATTTCAGTTCCAAAACATCATCTTTCCCACAGCCAAGTGTATGTATGTGCTTATATATTTGTATGTCCTTTCTTCCTCCTTGTTCCCAACGATTTTGCATGCTTATGTATATATATACACACACTAAAAATTCCAGATTTAAACATACATATATATACATACCAAACACGCATGCATACATATTCTAGATGCCAAAGACCTTTGTTCCAGCTTTCAAATGCCTCTACACACACACACACACACACACACACACACACACATTCACACAGCTACACACATGAGCTTGTACATATATATATATATATATTTTCTTTGATTAAATCAATACTTCCACATTGCTCAGCTTCCTAAGAAACAAAAAGGATTTACTCACAACTTAACATTTGTGCATTCCATTCCAACAATCGCAGCTCAGAGATCACAAAGCAAAGGACCCGATTCGGACAACCAACACCCACTCTTCAAACACACACAACTCAGTGAATTTGTTACATTTAGAGCTTGATTTAGCTTGATGAAACATTAATCTGAATACGCATAACGCAAATTGGACTCACCACAGATTTTCCAACACTTTCAAGAGCTCAACCCATCCCCAAACCTAGAGACAGAAAAGAGCTTAGAGGACCTACCTAAGTCGGAATCTGAGGTTTCATGCATCACCGGCGTTCTCCTCCAGCGACGGTGGCTTTCTCTCACTCTCGTTGCCTCTCGCTCTCGCTCTCGCTCTGCTGTATTACTCCACGGAAAAGAGGAGGAAAATGAAGATGATGACGATAATGCGTGGGGGGAAAGGGATTTAATGGTTCAGCCACGTGTGTGGCATGTGTGATGGCTTTTTGTTTTTTTCCCCTTCAATAATCCAAAAATGCCATAAAGTACTCCAAATGCCATAAAGTACTCCAATGAGTAACTTGCTTCCCAAAGTTTTACCATTTCATGTAAAATAATTATTCCGATAAGTTTTGGGCAATTTCACTTATTTTATTCTAATTTTTTTAAAATACTTTTGGTCAAAAAATTTACTCATACTTGTTCAAAATATTGTAATTGGGTTTCCAAAGCGTCAATTAAATTTCATAATACATTAACCAAAATTTGGAATGTTACAACTCTTGTATTTATTTTTGTTTCACTTTTAAAATAATTCTTAATTACTTTTAATTCATGTGCAAAATGCATTTATCTAACATTGATTTCATTTCATGTGTGCAGGACATGATTTATTCAGAACAGCAGCCTGTGAGGGTGACCACGCCCCTCCAAAGCCCTACAATGGTGAGCAGCCCCCTCTATAGGCTAGTGATGGTAAGCAGCCCCTTACACAGCCCCATGATTCCCAACCCCCTTAACAACCTTGTGATGAGTTGCCCTAGCCCGAGGGGTAGAGCAGATGAACTCGAAGTATGACTCAACTGAAGGATGCAACACATAGAGATGCTACAAAGAAACTGCAGAAGTTGAGAGTTGAGTTTGATGTGGACTTGGCATCGATAAGTGAGAATGGAGCACAATTTGTCAGCTACATTGGTACTCTAGCATAGAGCAAGATCAGCATACTGCTGCATGATTAGAGAATGGTGCATAATTCTTTGAAGGAGTAGATAGGGAGGACATTTTGATATATTTTAACTTACTTGTGTGCTTGTACTTATTTATACAATTGTTTATTCATTATTTACATTTAACTTACTTGTATAATTGTTTGTAGCTCACATATGACATCCCAGTTGTTGAGGAGATGAAGAAGATGGTGAAGAAGCAGGTTGGTCATAGATGAAGGGATTTCAAGATCAAGCTCTCTAGAGATTTCATCTCCGGGAGGAAGAGACATCAACATCTCAAGGAGCTATACCCTTTCATTAGTGATTACAACTGGGAGAAATTTGTCAAGTCTTAGGAGGACCCCAAATTTCAGGCCTATTTCTTTGCTTATTGAACAAATTTATCATGCTTTTAAGCCATCGAATTAAATATATGCTCCATATAATTGTTTTGCAACAACTAAGCCAAGAGAATACAAAAAGACATGCCAAAAATGTATATAAACATTTTATGTCTCGAATCGGGTACAGGGGATTGTTGAAGCAAATGATGAGTAGCCAGTCCAAGGATTAGCCATCTTTTCGGTCCAACAAGCACCTCTCGTTCAACACAAGAACCCCCTTCCTGCTAAGCAAAATGGGAGGCATCAAGGATTAAAGGAGGCCAATAAATCACTCCAAAGGCTACTACTGTTGCTAAATGAATTGTAAGTTATTACATTAAATTGTTGATGAGGTTTAATGAAGTTCTGCAAAATTTATTTTAAATGAATTCACTTTTTTTTAGGATTCACTTAAGGAGCAAGCTTCACAAGGTTCTTTCACTCCTACATCACCCTGAACGTGTTGTTGGGGTTGGCAAAGGCGTCAGCATTAGGAATTTCTTTGGCACATCTTCACGTAGCTCCTCTTCTAGCATAGTTTCAAAAGAGGAGTTGGATGCATGGTTGGAAGAGGAATGGAAGAAAGTTGAAGCTAAGATGCAAAAGAACTTCAAGGAGGAAGACCAAGAGATGAACAAATGCTATGTCGAGGTCCTCAGTGATCTCCGACTTGAATTTAAGTCGCAGTTGAATGATTTCAAGAGCAACTACTTTGGTGGGTAACTCGCATTGAGGACTGAGCCTTCACATTTAATCATGATTGCAAATTCAATTAATAGCTCATTTACTTGAACCTCATTCATTCCTATTGACTTGTTTTACTTCAATGTTGTAGGGTTCACCACTTGTTAAAAGTGGGAAGGGTAGCAATGATTTCCATGCACTAATTCTAACCCTAACCCAGGCTTCACACAAAATAAGGGAATCAGTTGTGTCTTGTACTTAGACAAGCCAACCAAGCGTGTTGTTGTTGATAGCCTCATGTACCTAGTCACACCCTTTCCTTAATCCTACCCATTCTAAATCCTCTTAACTCATAGATGAAATTTATCTAGGCAAAAGATTCCTACCTTTTATAAAAGACACTGTTCTCTCATTTATTTAGAATGGGATTTTTCGAAATTTGTTAAATGTTTTAAAACAGATTTTATATAAAGTTGGTTTTTAGATGGATCCACTGAACCATGTTTGATCCTAGGTAATTAATCTATATTTATAGTATGAAAATAGTTTTCTTTAAAACAAATAACCTTTCTCTGTGGTTTTCTACTTACATTAACTCATTAATGTCTATTCGTTATCCGTCGAGGATAACATTTATCGGTATCTTGTGGGGAGATATTCTCTCACAGCCACATTCAATCTCATATCCACTATATACATAATTTATACAAATATATATATATATAACACCATCTAAGCAGTCTGGGCTTAAATCAAAATAAAACCTTAACTACTCTTTAAACCAAAATTGTATGTAAAGTGGTTCTTCAATCTTTCCTTTCATTATCCATCATTTTCACCTTCCATGCTTCCCTTCTCAACACTTCATTACCTTTTGAGCTACCCGCCTTAGCTGTATTTATTTGAAAGGAAGGGTGAGATTTGAAAATCCCCAAAGAAACCACAATTTATCATATAGTTATATATAAAATTTGTAATCATGCAAAAACAAGCCACATCCTTACACAACAACAGTATACATCATGAGGTCTCACATCAATAGCTTTAGACATCATATGATCATGGACAGATATTAAATTTCATAACACGTAATTAGCTCAAGGGAACTATCCCGTAGGACTTTCTAGTACCAAGCAAGTACTGTACAATTGTTCTTCTAACATATCACAACACGCATAATAAATATGGCACAACCAAACATGCATAATTAAATACATAAGAATAAGATAAAAAAAGGTTTCTACCTGTCTCCCTTTGTTTATTGTTACCTTCCTCAATATTCCCGTTTTTCAGTCTTCCTTAACTCATCCTATATAATTCCAAATATAATGGCTCAAGCTTCTATTTGGAGCTCTCTTTATTCTCTATCAATGAACATTATCATTCACTAATTATGGTAAACACACATTCAAAAAGTAATGCCCAAAAGTTGCTGCTTGTCAAACAACTTTTCAAACTTTCCAGATTTAAGAATCAAAATTTATTTATTCATAACTTATAATGTACTTTCCCAAATAAGGTATTTTAGTGCTCATTTTAAAGCTTGCTATAAGTACTATTTTCTTACCAAATTTTATGATCAATAAAGACCATTTGACTATTTAAAAATCTGTTCAAAATCAGTTGTTTTATCAGAAAAATACCATTTTCCAGTTTTTCTGAACCAATTTGAAAAATTCATAACTCACTTCGATCATCCAAATAATGTGTTCTATCTCGTATTTTAAAGTTTGAGATGTGCACTAAAGGCTCACAAAATTTCATGGGCAGAGGATTTCTTTTGACCAGTTTAAAACCCACTCAAAAACGGCTATCCAACAACAACATCCAGCATTAATTTTAAACTTCAATGAACCTCTAGATATATTCATTTTAGAACCTTTGCTTTAAATCTGAATTTCCGGATTTCCAGATTACTTCCATCCTTAATATCAGTTATATTCATCAATTTTTCAAAGATGTAAATGAGTCTCATGACACAGTGGATACTTCTAAGCTTCTTATTGCTTGTGAGAAAATTTGATTCTATTGAGGAATGCTGTAATCAGATGTCAGAATGCTATATTAGAAGCAGCTGCCAAAATTGCTTCAAAAGGTGCTGATCTCTTTCAATAAACATTAGTATTCCTAAATTTCCATGGCATCATTCTACCTGAAACATTTGTGTATATGAATATATATATTGTTTTGTGACCATTACAACATTTTCAAGCATCCTCTTACACCTTATCTACTCACAATCTGACATTTATTTAATATTAGAATGCCTACATCTCATTTATGCCTTTAAACACATATTACACAATCATTATCTCCTTTCCTTCCAAGATTTTCCAAAAAGATGAGGGCGATTCCATAGAAATCAAAAGTCTGTGCTTTCAATTTATCAAACCCAGTTCATGCAAACCAAGATTTTCACTTAAAATAACTTCTTAACACCCATTAGGTAGCATTAGCCTCTATTAGTCCAACTTTCAGAGAAACCCAAGACACTCGATTAAAACCAAAAACCCTTTGTTTTGGTTCTTTAAAAAGATCAAGAATGCATGTCACCCAAACCGATAATCCACATGCGCAGTTGACAAAATTCCTAGTCTACAACCAAGATTTAATCTTCTCAGACCCAACCATAAGAGAAAATCATGTTGTGCTCCCAAAAACAGTAAACCCACACTCTAAAATTTATAGATAGGAGGAATCAATTACATACAAAGCTCGATACTAAAAAAATAAAGCTTCAACATTGCTTATTACATGATTTAATTGGTAGAAGCTCTCATTTACCTCTTATTCATCAACTTTATTCATTCCCCCTATTCCAAAATGTAGAGACCGAGAGAAATCTAAGAGTGGAAAGAAGCTCAGAAGACTCACCTGAAAAAGAAATGGAGCTTGCACACACTGTCGATGCCTTCCTCCGGTGAAATTCTCGCCATCACTCTCTTGCTGTCTCTCTCACTCTCGCTCTTTCCCTATTCTGGTTCCACGGGAAGATGAAGACAGGAATGAAAATGAATGAGGAAGACAAGCTGTGGGCAGAGGCTTCTCTATCATGCATGAACTTTTTTTTTTATTCTAATAATTCCACAATTGTGATGATAAATCTTTTATTCCAACAATCAACTTTGTTCCAAAATTTGACCCTTAACATGTATAATAATCATTCCAATAAATTTTGGGTAATTCACTTATTTTTCTCTAATTTACTTAAAACACTTTTGATCAAAAAATTTATTCATACTCGTCCAAAAATTTTGTAAGTGGCTTTCTAAAGCCTTAATTACATTTCATATCACATTGGTTAAATTTCAGAATGTTACATACTCTAACAATACAACAATCCACCACCAACAAATTCAGAAGGACCAAGTTAAGGTGATGGTGGTGGTAGCTCAGAAAGGTCAATAAGATGCAGTAGTGCCATTCCCTATTGAAGAGGTTGGTAGTGTAGGCCAAGCAATAGGGACTTTCATTGCTTGGCATACAAGTCTTGTAGAAAGCATTGCCATCACCAAGAAGTCTGTGCAGTTAAATCCTCCATCTGCTAAGAAGGTACATGCAGATGTTGGAAAGTGAATTACTTAGTTGTGCTGTGATTATGTCATTTCCATTGATGCTCTCTGTTATGTTGTAGCCACTTCTAAAGCCCTTGTTGCCTCCTGTTACTAACTAATGACTTCATTGAGAAATATCCTGCTCTCTATGCTCTAAGATATGGTTGTCAATCTTAAACAAGCATTTACATACATGATGCCACACGGGGTTGTGGGGGATGAACAATATATATTCCCACTGTATAAGAAGGACATGAGGGGCTTTCTTCGGTTTAAGGAGGTTGAATTATCCTTCATTAGACTTCTGATTTTGTAAGTATCAAAAGCTTTGTTTTATTTTCATATTTTTTCTTATACTCATTGATTTCTCTCATTTTCCCACTCCAGGATGTTGAATGATAAGGTCCAACCTATTTGTGACAAGCAATAGAAGTTTGGTTTCATGTGTCTCAAGAAGTTGCAGGGGATTGGATCAAAGGCCAGCAAAAGAAAATCATACACAATCGACAAAATCATTCATAGCAACCTCGAATGCTACTTGGCCCCCCTTGTAGAAGGGTAAGTATCTACCTTAATTACATTTTCAATTATTGAATTGAATGTGTTTTGATTGAAGCTATGTTTTATACCTTGCAATGGTCACTGAACATTGGTTGTGCTTTATCCTTGGGACAATACCATTTATTGGTTTGATTTCATTGGGGGCAAACCAGTTGCACAAACTAAGGACATCTTTGAAACTTGATTTTAATATATCTTCCCCCTTGATTTATTTTTTGTGAAGCTAATTGCATATTTAAACATATTATCTTTTTTTATTTGATCTTAGGGGCATGAAATCTAGAATGACGCTTATAATGCAAGATGAAGATAATAAGGCAACCAAGAAGCGGAAAAGAAAGAAAGTTGAAGACCCCACATGGCTCTATCCTAAAGTAAGTTTACTTTTTACAAGGCATTCCTTTCCTACTTGATAATATCAATTGTTTATAATCTTGACAAATGTATTTATTTAGTATCAGCGTCAAGCAGGTAGTGTTGAGTGTAGGAACTATGTTATTCGATACATGTATGAGATTGTGACAGCTAAGGTTACTGTTGATCTCGATACGTAGTGACACCAAACAAATTCGGTTATAACATGTTGATTACTGTTGATCTCGATACGATAATTAATTTAAGTTGTTTTGACGTCTATATATAACATGTTTCCTTCCAATTTGCAAGCATTTCAAGAGACCGCTCCGTACTCAAAGTGTCACACCCCTTTTTAACTTAATGTGTTAGAATGGGATTTTCTAAAAATTTTAAACTTTTTAAAACAGCTTCTAAGTAAAGCAGTTATTCCCATTTGAAATCCAAAGGGCCAGGTTTGATCCTAGGACCTGTGGGTTATGGGCCCACCACGTTTCCGCTCACAATTTCCTTCTGGCTCATATTATTATGTACATAATTTGTACAATCATAAATACCTGAACATTTAAGCCATCTATGCTTATATTAAAATGAATCAATAACTAATAATTTAAACCAAAATTCTATGTAAATGGGGGGTTCTTCAATCTTCTTCATTCTCCTTTATTCTCACCTTCTATGCCTCTTTAGTCATGACTTCATCGCCTTTTAAGCTACCCGCTTTAGCTGTATTTGTTTGAAAGAGATGGTGAGATTTGAAAATCTCCGTAGAAATCACAACTTATCAAATAATCATATATAAAATTCACAATCATGCAAAAACAAGCCACATGGTCATATGACATTTATATGCAATAAATCACATCATGAGGATCACCCTCAACAGCTTTGCACATCACATGACCATGGACAATAACAAATTGCATAACACGCAATTCAATCATACCCTTACCTGGGTATCACTCAATCATTGAGCATCCGAATAACCGTCCCTTCTCAGAGTCGGCTATTCTGCAAAGCATACAAAGCAATATCCATACTCTATTTCACGAGTACTACTTTGTTAAGAGCATACAAGCATGTAGAATTAAATATATGATAATATAATAAAAAAAGGTTTCTACCTGTCTCCCTTCGTTTACTATTACCTTTTCTGGCAAATCCATTCTCCAGCCTTCCTTGGGGTGCTCAGACAAATATCAAATCCTAAAAACATACACGTACAATATTCCGTTAATTATACAGTTATCGAGCTTCATTAAGCTCATCTTTCTTTCCTAACCCCATTTCTACCCCTTTACATCAACTCTATTTCCTTGACACTTGAATTTTTCAATAACTTTGAAAAATCATAACTTATTCCATACAATTCCAAATGCAATGGTTCAAGCTTCTATTTCAAGCTCTCATTATTCTCTTTCAAGGAAAATTGCCATTTATTAATTATGGCCAACATACTCTTAAATCAATGCTCAATGATTGTTGCTTGTTGAGCAACTTTTATTTTCCAGATTTAAGAACCAATTTTATTGGTTTGTATCATCATTATAACCTCACATGGTCACCCACACTTGTACGTCTAAAAGTTAAAATATGGAAATTTGCATATCTAAGGAACTTGCTTGATCCATTCGGCCAACCAAATGCAAGAACATCCAAACACAAGCAACTTCATTCCTCACAAAGTTCTTTAGATTCTGAAAATTCCATATTCATAAAGCTCATTTCAGATCTGGAAATTTTGCTTCAATAATCTCCTTTCATGCTGATATAACAAATTATAAACAACCTCTAATCTGTAATTCACTTGGCCAACTAGCTTAAAACATTCTCCTCAAGCTGAAATAAATGTACATCATTTACCAAAAGTTATTAAATTCCAAACTCATGATAAAGTCTCTAACAATTCTATTTAAAAACCCCAAAATATCCTTAATCATTTTAATCCCTACTCATTATCCAAATCACTACAAAGAACATTTTAACATCTCACATCCCCTTGAATTATGATTCCCAACTCTCGGAGCATATATATATTTATATAACAATTTAAATCCTCTAACACAATACTTATTGCCCTTCAAGTTAAAAGCTTTGGCTTCAAAATAACCTCTTAACTATTCAAATGATAAGTCCTCAATTCCAATTAATAGAGCATATGAGCATATATATATATATATATTTGTTCCCTTTCTCCAACTCTTGTTCCAGATTTCACATGCTCACACACACACACACACATATATTTATATATATATATTCTTACACGAACAGACCCATATATTTATACATACATACACGGACACTCTCCAAGAAAAACAGAACCAGCATATATCCACTTATATATATGCATACACGGATACACTCAAAGGAAAAACAGACCCATCAGGTACCCATTTATCATAACCCAACTACAACATCTTCTTCGGTCCAGGGTGCTCAAGCTGAGAGGAAAACAGAAACAAAACGAAACTCTGATTTTTCGGCTTTCCAAAACTCAGAAAAATGACAAGCACACTGATAAACAACCCCAATACTCAGCATTCATCATTATCAAGACAAGAAATCATAGCTCAATATTAATTCGTTGGAGAAATAGGGAACCCGATTCGGACAACCAACATCCACTCTTCAAACACACACAACTCAGTGAATCATCACATGAAAAGCATTATTCAGCTTGGGTAAACACAGATTTAAACATCCATTAATCAAATTCATGATTTTCTTCCGTTTACCTCTGATTTCTCCACTGTTTATAAGCTCAAAACCCATCCCCAAATTGCAAACTAGAGACAGACAGAAGTAGAGGAACAGAACTCACCTGGGTTGAGCTTCTTGGCTACGCGCGAGCTCCGATGTCTCCTCCGACAAGAACTCCAGCGTCTTCCACTCTCTCGCTGTCTCTCGCTCTCGGGTCTCTCTCTCTCTCTGACACGGCAGTTGGGTGAGGAGTAAATGAGTCAAGGAAAAATGAAAGAGAAAGCTGAGAGCAAATATGTAGGCGTGGGAAGGAAGCTAAAATACTCAGCCACGTGTATGGCATAGGTGATTATTTTTTGTTTTTTTTTCCTAATATCACAGCCACGTTTTACAAGATCTCAACCACATGTGGCATGTATAATAATTTCCTTTTCTTCCTTCAATAATCCCAACAAGCCATAAAATTTTTCAATGAGTTACTTCCTCTCCAAAATTTGACCATTTCATGTAAAATAATTATTCCGATAAGTTTTGGGCAATTTCACTTATTTTATTTTAATTTTCTTAAAATACTTTTGACCCAAAATTTATTCATTCTCCTCCAAAAATTTTGTAATTAGCTTCCCAAAGCCTCATTACATTTTATAACATATTGGTCAAATTTCGAGATATTACATTTAGCACAAAATAGACTATATATGCGATCAGCTAGCCGAAGCGTTGCTAAGCAAAGATCGTTTTGAATAGCTAAGCATATTGTTTAAAATTTATAAAATTATGGTTCATTCACTAGTAGAAAAAAGCTAATTTAGACCATCCCTTTTAAACCACATTAAAAGGAAACGGTCTAAAAAAAATGACCGGTTACTTTTTTGTAATTAAGGGGACAAGTTCTTAATTATTAAGACCGCACCAAGTGGGTGCGGTCTAAAATGGTTTAGTTTTAAACCGCACCCTCATGGTGCGGTTTAAAAATATTCTAAAAGTTAATTAAATTTGAAAGCCCACGCCCTTGCCTTCTCTTCCTCTAGATCTACTCAACTTTCACTGAGAGCCCACACCATCATCTCCGTCGTCTTATTGGTAGAGGAAGCCCTTGCCCCTTGGTGAACATAGAGAAGGATCCCCTTTGTGAACTAATCACTAAATTTTTCCAATGATATATTCTCATAAAGCGCAAATCCATTGTAATTTCTCTTTCATTTTCTTCTTCCTCACCATTTCGTCTCCGTTCCTCCTTCCCTTTCACTAATCCTTCCATTCCCATTCTAGGCTTTGTCGAAGTCGAAAAAAAAAGCCAAGGCCTGCTGAACTTGAGCAGACACACACTCTCGCTTTAGATGGACCTAAAGACCCATTATCCCTCTATTCCCACTCTTGGCTTTGTTGTACTCGACACCCACACTTGCTGAAGATCGTCTGTCGAACTCTAGCTGACGGCCACTCTCGCTTCAGACGGATGCCAACTGTCATTTCAGACGCCGACACCCATTGATTTTCTTCTTCTTCTTCAGCTCAATGTCGCTTTAGGCGCCGACACCTAGTGATTTCCTCCATATGAAGGGTACGTTTATGCTCTGTCCCTCTCTCTCGGTTTATTCCCAGTGATATTTTTCAGTGTCTTAACTCTCCAACTTGGAGAAAAACTGGTAAAAGAAAAAGATTTAGTATGCAGCATTATTTGGAAATAACAATATTAACCTCCTTTCGTTTTTTAGCTCATTCTTCCAACCCCGTTACGTTGCTCTTCTATCTAGTAGTGGCACTTCTAATAGCATACACACAAAGTTAATGGTTAAGAATAATACCCATATAATATAAACCCAACAAAGAAAGACTATTTATTATAAAACATATGAAGTTGTTGAGTTAGCATCAGCATCCTCTTTATTTGGCTTCCTTGTTTTTGTTGCGTTTGAATTCTGATCCACGGTTATGCCACAATGTCAAAGAGTCGGTATAATATATATTCTGGAATATAGGCATGGGCCACTCTATTGAAACTGTAATGACTTGTAGGAAAGAAAAATTCCAGTGAGAATTATGAATAGTAAGATTGAGGTGTGACTTACATAGATGCTGTACAAAATTGTCTCAAGATTATTTCTTTATATTTGGATACTTGCTCACTCCTTAGCCTCTGTCTTGCAAGTAGATTCTTTGCTACTCAATTCATTTTGCAGTTGAACAACTTTCACAAGAAGCATTTATACTACTGTCTTGGTAATTATAAAAAGCTTTTCAAATTCTATCTAGTTCTCATCTTATTTCTTTTGGCATAATGTTTTTTTTAAATATCACCAAGGTTAAAAAAAGAAGAAGAAAGGATTCAGATTGCTGCCTTGCTAGTAGTACTACATTAGTTGAGAGACGGCATTTATCTATATTCGAAGCCATAGTTTAAATTTTTTATAGTAACCAACTAGTGATTTTATACAAGGCACTATTTTTATTGTAACCTAGGTTTATAATCTTGCGTCCAGTGATTCTCATAACTATTTTATTATTACTAGATAAATTTTTTATATGAAAAATTGAGACATAATTAGATTAAGGGCTAGATGTGTTTTGATTTGAGCCTCAAAATTGTTATTTGCAAGTCCTATGTATATGTGTGTGTGTGTGTGTGTAGCGATTAGATCAGAGAGGTCATAACATCAGTTTGTGTGTATGGTACCATATCAGAAATAATAATGCTGAATGATCGCAGCAGATCATAGCTAGACCTTACAAAGGCACAAGGCCTGCCATATGACTATTCATGTGCATCCCACAACTCAAAATGATCTAAAAATAAATCAATTCCTCAAATACCATTTAAACTTTTTGGTGTTCTATACACATATAGCTTGATTAATTGTATATAGACACTTCATTATTAAATTGTTGTGTCTATGTGTATGCATGAAGCTTGTCAGAAAAAGGGAGATCAGAATGGAACTTCTGAGTTGAGACTAAGAGTGGGGCTGTATTGAGGCTGCATGTTGTAGATGGTGAAATTCATGTCAACCTTTATTCTTGTCATTTTCTCTTACTGTGCATGCTCATTGATCTCCTATCTTTGCTTTTGGTCATTTTCTCAAGTTGATAAAATTACAATGGCCCAAATTATTTTGCTTTTTTTTTTGGTCATCCAATAAACAGAAAGTTATTCTTCTTTTATTGGCTATTCTGTTGCATTGTTCATATATATATGATATTTTGGTTAATTTCTTATTAACAGGGGTGTGAATTACCTCCATGAATGCAAACCTGCTCTTGTTGGCTTTAATTCTGGTGCCCTCAGTAGTGATCGTAAAGTTACTTGGCTTGGGGCTTTCAAATGGCCAATAATATCATGAGAGAAAATTTATCGGCACTATATTTTAATGTGCTTGAAATGGGTTTAATCAATCAGATTTAGTATGAAAGTAGCCTTTATAAGATTAAGCATATCATTTATATATACTTTAACCCCATCCTACAACATTAACGTCAGCCCCAGGTATAGGGAGCTTTCTTATCTTAATCAGAGTAGGTCTAATTCCTATCAATGGTTGACAGTTTTCTCTCAGGTGCCTATCATATATTTCGGGAATGGAGACACGTTAGAATTTAACTACGCTTTGGGCCCAGCTACTGGCAAATTTCCTTTCTCTATTGGTTCTATTATTCGGTTGTTTGTTTGACTTCCATTTTCTGATTCGCAGGTCTTGGTGGAGCTGACGCCTTCTCTGTCCATGGTTGAGCTTAAAAAGTACGAGCAACGGAGAGATCAGTTTGAAGGCACATCAAAATAATCCCACTCTTGTATGATTCGTTTTCCTACAAAACCAAAACAATAACAATAATAAATATGACTGATCAATCAATTTTTCAATGAAAAATTAAATATCACTGATCCTATTATCCATTGTGATTTAAAGCCAAAGTAAGATGACTTAGTTCAAATGCTAATTTGATATGCATGTCCCTTATAGATTTTGTTTCATTCATTTTTATTTAATATTATCCTTTCTCTTTGTCCTTTTTAATCAAGATTTTGATTCCTTTTGTTTTTGCTATGGACTGTTTATGTATATTCAGTTTTTTGGATTCTTTTGTGACGAGTTTTGTTGATGCTGTCATAGTGCTTGTGCTCTAGAAGTCGTCGCCGCAGTTGTGCTGGTGCTTTGAGATATAGACTGACGAGTTTACTACACCCCAGGTTTCTACTTTTATTTTTGCCCAAGCTGATGATAAATTGTTCCTAGTTTTGTTGTTAGATCAAATTGAACCTGGTCTCATCGACCCCATTTTGATTTACAAAGGTATTAAGTTTCCCTAGCTATCCCATGCACTAAATTTCCTTAGGAAGTCAAATATATGGTTGATTAATAAATATTCTTTTTACTCTTTCCTTCTTTAGGAAGTCAAATATGGATTGTAGTTGGATAGATGCTAAACGAACGAGTGATGAATATGATAATGGGGTGAAAGATTTTTTGGATTTTGCTAAAAGAAACGTTGATGATGTTAGTAGGAACTTTTACTGCCCTTATGTAGAATGTTTGAATGGGAGGAAACTAAGTGTTGAAGACATATACACACACTTAATTTGTGAGGGGTTTTGTAAGAGTTATAGAGTATGGCTATGGTATGGTGAACAAATGGAAAGGCCGAGTATATCACAACAAAAGGGAAAAGCCTATGATGCTAATGACGTAGATATGGATGATTGGGTGGAGGATATCATTCGTGATGTTGGAGAAGAAGCCTTTAAGCAGATACATGATAATATGCGCAGTGATGCAGAGAAGCCTCTATACCCGCGGTGTGAAAAAAACCAACTATTGAATGCAGTACTGAAATTGGTGAGCCTAAAAGCACGACATAGATGGAGTGACAAACTTTTTACAGAACTTCTTGAGTTGCTAAAGGATATGCTTCTAAAAGAGAATGTGTTGCCGAATTGTTACTATGATGCAAAGAAGATATTGTGTCCATTAGGCATGCAATATAAAAAGATACATGCATGTCCTAATGATTGCACATTATATAGAAAAGAGTTTAAAGAGTTAGAGAAGTGTCCGGTATGTGAGACATCAAGGTACAAATCGAAAAAGGCTCCTGCAAAGGTGTTGTGGTATCTTCCAATTGTACCAAGGTTCAATCGCCTGTTTGCTAATGAAAATGACGCAAAATATTTGACATGGCATGCAGATGAGAGGATTTGTGATGAAAATATTTGACATCCGGCTAATTCTTCTCAATAGAAGAAAATTGATGCATTATTTCCTGGGCAATGAGCCAAGGAACCTTAGGCTTGCACTCAGTACGGATGGTATGAATCCTTACGGTAGCCTTAGCAGCATACATAGTTCATGGCTTGTTCTCTTGATAATCTACAACCTATCTCCTCTTCTATGCATGAAACGCAAGTATATCATGTTATCCATGTTGATTTCAGGACCAAAACAACCAGGAAATGACATAGATGTGTATCTAAAGCCCTTGATAGAAGATTTGAAGGAGTTGTGGGAAGAAGGTGTAGATGTTTTTGATGCTAATCGGAAGGAGGTTTTTAAAATGCGGGCGATGATCTTCTATACTATAAATGACTTCCCTACATATGAAAATTTGGCTGGGTATAGTGTTAAGGGGCATAAAGCTTGTCCAATTTGTGAAGAAGGGACATGTTATCATCAACTTCAACATGGAAGGAAAACAGTATCACTAGGTCATAGGAGATTTCTTAGACAGGACCATCCATATCGTAGATTAAAGAAAGCTTTCTATAGTGGGCAAGAGCATGAAGATGCTCTGAAGCCATTGACTGGGGAGCAAGTTTGTGAAAAGGTAAAAAAGCATCAATGTTGTTTTTGACAAGGCTTTAAAGAGTCGAAGTGAGAAAAATATATGGAAAAAGAGATCAATCTTCTTTGATCTTCCGTATTGGCAGAAACTTGATGAGAGGCATTGCATTGATGTCATGCATGTTGAGAAAAATGTGTGATAGTATTGTTGGAACACTTCTCAACATACAGGGCAGCTCCAAAGATGGTGTGAAGGCAAGATTAGACTTGCAAGAAATGGGAATACGAGAGGATTTACATCCATGTTCAGACGGTAAGAAGACCTATTGTCCCCCAGCTGCTCATACTTTGTCAAAGGAAGAGAAAGTAAGTGTTTGTGAGTGTTTACGCAACATCAAAGTGCCATCAGGGTATGCTTCAAATCTTGCAAAGCTTGTGTCAATGAAAGATTTGAAATTAGTGGGCTAAAAGTCTCATGATTGTCATGTCTTAATGCAACAACTACTTCCAGTGGCAATTCGAGGCATCTTTGAAGATGATTTGAGACACATTTTAATAAGACTTTGCTTCTTCTTCAATGCTATATGCAATAAAGTCCTTCAAATTGAGGAATTGGAAGAATTAGAACATGAAGCATATCCTATCTTGTGCCAACTTGAGAAACTCTTTCTCCCTACATTTTTTGATATCATGGTACATCTAATTGTTCATTTAGTAAGGGAGATTAAGATGTGTGGTCCTGTCTATTTAAGATGGATGTACCTAGTTGAAAGAGTCATGAAAATCTTAAAAGGGTATGTGAAGAATCCAAATCAACCAGAAGCATCCATCGTTCAAAAATATGTTTCTGAGGAAGCAATGGAGTTTTGTCAACATTACTTGTCAAAAGTAAGACCTATTGGGCTTCCGAAACGACGTGAAGAAGAAGGGGTAAACATGGGGTTACAGTGAAGAGTGTAGGCCTTGATGAAATGAAAAAAGTACACTTACACATCTTGAATAACATTGATGAAGTTCAAGATTACATATCCACTCATAAAGAACTTATAAGGAAAGAACACATGAGAATGAGAATGACAAAGCAAAGGTTGATTAGAGAGCACAATAAAACTTTTGCACATTGGTTTAAAGAAAAGGTTGAGAAAGAGGAATGTGTGTTTGATGTAGTTAACTGGTTAGCGCATGGTCCTGAGCTTGAAGTGATAAGTTGGACAGCATTTGATATCAATGGATATTCATTCTATACAAAGTCTCTGGATGATAAGAGTATTGTGCAGAATAGTGGTGTTATGTTAGTAGCTGAATCTATGCACTTTTCTAGTTCGAAAGATAAGAAACCTAAAGTAGCAGTCATGCCTTATTATGGGGTCATCGAAGAGATTTGGGAGGTGGACTACACTAAATTTAGAGTACCTATCTTCAAATGCAAGTGGGTCCATGTCAATAATGATGTTCAAGTTGATCGGTTAGGATTTACACTAGTTGATTTAAATAATAGAAGTTTTGGGGATGAGCCTTTTATAATGGCAGATCAAGCAAAACAAGTTTTCTATATCACTGATCCTGCAAATAAAAGTTGGTCAGTGGTTTTGCAAGGAAAAAAGGTATTTGATATTGATGATAAAAATTGTTCAAACTTTGATATTTCTGAGACTCCTTCATTCTCAAGGGGTCTACCTAAATTGAATGAAGAAGCAGAAGTGGATGATGAACATGGTACAAGAAATGATCACCATGAAGGGATATAGGAGGACATCCCTATATGAAATTGTTCAAAAGTTAGTTATTTCCTTTTAGATTGTGTTAAAATTATTCATTTTTTTATTTATTTCATGTGATTTTATTTTAATTTAAGTGACTTACCTTGTATTTTTGTATAAGCAGGAACATGGAGGATTATAGTGGGCCTACCGACAGTCAAAGTGGCCCTAGCGATAGACCGATTGCATCTAGTAGCCAATCCACACAGAGAAGGGGTAGAAGTGGCATAAGATTGAAGAAGGTCACCAAAGATCGAAATAGTGGGCAGAAGATACCAATTCAATTTGATAAGT
This sequence comes from Vachellia collinsii, assembly GCA_006871305.1. Taxonomy (NCBI): domain Eukaryota; kingdom Viridiplantae; phylum Streptophyta; class Magnoliopsida; order Fabales; family Fabaceae; genus Vachellia; species Vachellia collinsii. The sequence goes on along the minus strand of QFDD01000439.1, from coordinate 17,909 downwards.
ATTGGAAACCTATCGGGCCAAACGCGACCAGATATATCAGTTATCTTGGCCTCTTAGCACGCAACAAGCCAAGCATTTTGGAAGAGGAATGGGACAATGTTCCAGATCGTGTGAAATACAACATTTGGGACACAATCTGGGTATAAAAGCACTTTTCTTAGTTTTACAAGCATTTAATAATTATCATTTTGTTACTAACAATTTGAATGGTTTGAATTGTAGCTCACTTATGATGTTCCTAACAATGAGACCTTGAAGCACAAGACATGGTCCTATTGTTGCACACGCTGGAGGGCATTCAAGACACAACTAGCTCGTACTTATATGCATAATAAGGTGAAAGATGGTGAACCTCGACCTACTCCTTGTAGCAAGTACCCATTTATTGATGAGGACACTTGGGAAGAATTCTGTAGAATTCAAACTACACCACAAGCTTTGGAAAAAAGAGCTAAAGCAATAGAGCAAGGTCACAAGAATGATTGTCCCCATACAATGTCTCGAGGGGGCTATGCAAAGGTTGAGAAAGACTTATTGGCAACGAAGAGAAAGAGGTTGGAAGATCAAGCTCAATCCGATCCTTCTACCATTGTTTCTCCACCATCTCTCATATGCCGTGAAGATAGATGGAAGTACGCTCACCAGAAAAGAAGTGGGCAATATACAAGCAAACGTGCTCGTTTAATTGCTGAACAAATTGTAAGTATGCAAATTCTTTGATTTAGTAACATAGCTATATTAATTCTTATGTTTGTTATATGTATGTCACAGGAAGAAATTCAACAAAAACAAGCCACTGGGACCTTTAAGCCTGATGGGTGGAATGATATTTTGACTGCTGCTGTGGGGAAACCAGATTATGCTGGGCGAGTAAGGGAAGTTGGAAGCGGGGTAGGTTTAAGAGATTACTTTGGACGACCCACTTGTTACTATCCCTCAAGTGTGGTGCCGAAAGATGATATGGATGCTTTGTTGGCTAAGGTGAAGGCAGAGGCAGAAGCTTCACTATCTGCAAAATTAGAAGCGAGATTAGAGGCCCAATTAGAAGCTCGAATGAACAAGATGAAGGATGAAATTATGTCTATGATGAGCTCTAAACAAGAGATAAGTGTCCCCAAGACCCCTACAGCTCTTTAAAGCACTAAAGAAAGTTGTTTTAATATTGGGCGTACATCAGAGGGTCAGGCTATTTTAAGTGGTGAACCTTGTGATCTGTATGTTGAGGATCCTTTAAGACGGTTAGTAGCACATGGCAGCATTCATAACTTGGGGCCAGCCGTCCACCACACACAACTACAAGATGATCAAGTGAGAGTTGTGGTTGAAAATGTGATTGTTGCAGATGCTTCTGTCCCAATCCCCACGGATGAAGTGAAAATTGTGGGTAATGCTGTGAAGACTTTTATCATATGGCCAAGGAGACTTGTTCATATAGTTGGAGCTGAGGCCACCCTTGTTACAAATTCGATACCAGCTCCATCCAAACCACCGATTTCACCCCCTCAGTTGCAGCCCCATCCACAATCCTAGTTGTCATGCCTGCAACGGGTGATTTTGATGTCATTTGATAGATCCTTTAAAGAAATGGCATTGCCCATGGATCAAGCGGTTGTGGGGAAGGACGGGGTGCTCATCTATGTTGAAAGGGAGGATTTAGTGTCCGTTGTAGCTCCAAAACAACAGCTTACCGATGCAGTTGACCAAGTGTTTTTGATGTAAGTGTTCTCTTGTAAACCACTTGTAATTAAAATATTTTAACCCTTACTAAAATGCTTGCTTCATAATAGGTACATGCATCGACATTTGGTTTCCTCTGGCAAGAGCAGTAAATTTGGATTCCTCTGCCCAATTTACACCAAGAGAAAGGAAACACTCCGTCTTTGAGACATCAATACTTATCGGAAAGGCTTAGTGAAGGGGGAATTGAGTGTTTCACAGCACCTTATATCCATGGGTATTTGCTTAATGTTCAATTCCTTTTTGCATGAACAAGTTACCTTTTGATAATAAAACTTTCGTATTTGCATGAATAAGTTGCCTTTTTGTAGTGAGCATTGGCAATTGGTTCTTTTATCTATGAAGAGTAATACCATCATCTTTTTATGCTCCCTTCATTACAAACCAGGGAAGGAATTGAAAAAGACAACGGATGGGTAAGTTTGATTATGTGGAACTTTACTTTTCAAATAGAACTTGGTTTAGCAAATGATTTTTTATAAGTTACTGACTATGATTTTGATGCTAGGGCTATGAGGACATATCAAGTTGTTGCTTTACGTAAGCGCATGCATGAGGTGAAAGACCCTGAATGGATCACACCAAAGGTAAGCTGATGATGCTTATTTGTGAATTTCTTAAATGAGAACTTATAATGAAAATTAATGGATATGTGTTTTTTATAATTTTGCTAATGACTTGTTCTATTTATAGAGTCAGAGGCAACCGAAGTTGTCTAACTTATGTGGCTTATATGTGCTAAGGCATATATTTAATGTCATCTCTTTCGGTATGACTGAGTTTACTCAAGAGGTTATATTCTTCATTAATTTTTTATACAATTTAATGTTATCTTATTTTGAATCTAGATATTTAATTAATGATTCATATGACTTTGATATTTCAAATGTTTGAACTTGCTGAACCCTTTCCAGAAGAGGATATTGACTACATCTGTGAGCGTTGGTGTGAATATTTTCTTCAACTTGTAGAACAATAGTGAGCTTGTGTTCTTTATTTTTCTGCTCTTGTATATGTTCATTCATTTCACAGGTTTTGAACAAATATTGTTTTATGCACTCGTTAACATTTTTAAGTTCTTGTTTGGCTTCAAAAACTATGTTAGCAAATCTGTGATATTAAGGTTGTTGAGAAATTAGTCACAAAAAAAACGTTGTTGAGAAACTGTATTACCAAACCCACCACTATGAAATATGTTACCAAATCTGTGGTGCAAGTGTGTAAGTAAGAAACTAAATTAAAATTGGGATTTTTGTCTTTTGGTGATTATTGTATGGAATTGGAATTTGGGTTGCAAGATGAAAGCGCATGAAGTTTAACTTTGTCATTGTTTTAGCAAAGTTACTAAGTGGTAAAGTTTTATTTAATTGTTGTTTAGTGCTTGATTACTGCTGTAACAAATGATTTTGTAAAGGAAATAATGCTTTTTTGGTGAATTACTGTTGTAACTATTTGTAAAGGAACTAATGATGAAAACGTATTTTAAGTTAAATAAATTGTATGTGTTAAAATTGGGGGTAAAGGGAAAAACAACAACAAAAAATTTAAAAAAAAAATTTCTAAACCGCATCTGATGCATGCAGTTTAGAAAGGCAACATTTCTAAACCGCACGCCTTAGACGCGGTTTAGAAAGCATGCCTTTCTAAACTGCATTCTTTAGATGCGTTTTAGAAAGGATGCTTTCTAAACCGCGTCTCAGGCATGCGGTTTGGAAGTTGAATTTCTGAATAAAAATTATACCCTTTTAGACCATATGTTTATTTATTTAAACCGCTCATTTAGGTGCGGTCTAAATATGTTATTTTTTAAACCGCACACATATGCGGTCTAAAAAGCACTACTTTCTAAACCTATCTTATCTAAACCGCACCTTTGTGCGGTCTAAATAATATTTTTTGTGCGATCTAAAAAGCACTTTTTCCACTAGTGATTTGTTCAGTGTAATAACACTGTGATGTTGAACTGAATTTATACTATGCATTATATCATTTGCAGGTTTGGTGGAAAACGAAAACTGATAATGTATTTAAAAAACAAATAAAGACATCGGTTAATAATATAACTGATGCCTTAAAAATAATAGTTGTCAGATTTATAAACTCAATTGACGTCTATATTTCATTTCGCAATCACACTTACGAGAAAACATAGGTCGTCAGTCGTATTTTGTAACCGGCATCTATAGTACCTTGTTAAAGAACATATTAGTTGTCACTTATTTTTTGTAATAACCGACGATTAAAATTATTATAGTCGTCAGTTTTTGTGTATACCTGATGATATATACTTCACATGTTGCGTTCAAAACCCATGTTCATTTGGAAATAACGTCATATTTTTAACCGACGTCTAATTTCGTATTTGACTGCTGTCTATCTATCCTTCTGTAGTAGTGCGCTCTCAAATCACAAGATATAAATAATTCATCTAAGAATTGACAGATAAATTTAGCTATCATTACATCTTTAGACACATGAATGTATTGCTCATGTATTTGCATTACAAATTGTATCTATATTCAAGAGATGACCAATATCACAATAAATAGTTCCCTGTAGAACTAGTTCAACAAAATACATTATTAAACATAACAAAGGTTTTCATGTCCCAAGCTTTTAGTATATATTCATAAAACATTTGCAAAGCAACTACCTAGCTAAGGGGATGGTCATTGGATCAAACTGTCCACTATGATTATTGCCTAGAAAGCTTGACGTGGTGTTTGCTTTCAATAGAAAGATAGTTGTACTTAAAAAAATGATGGATGTGTGCTCCTGTGCAATATATGGGTAGGCAATCTTGTGACTATTTTTGGTGGAAACAATTCATGGAAGGCATATTTATCTAAGATATGTAAACTTATTATGAATTACTTAGAAATTCATGAAACAAGCAAAACTAAATTGGGGGCGCGGGGAAGAAACAATTAACTATACTTTCATCAGCAAATGAAGAGAAAGGGGGGGGAGATGTCGCATCAATGATGAAATAGCTTTTTAATCGAACAAAACATAAATAATTTTACAAAACAAGTTTAGAGAACCACTTTATATTACGCATAACCATATCCATTTTCAGATGCATGCAAACACAAACAATCAAACAGATTGACTTTGTTTTCTTGTGATCCTTAAACAAGGGTGATGAACCATGGCTTTTAGCAGCATATACTATTGTATAGGATTTACCTTGCTGAGAGGGTAGTGATTGAATCAAGCTGCCCAGAATCGTAATTGATTGGATGGCTTGGTATTCCATTAGAATCAGAATGACCTATCTCCTTAGCCAAACATTCTTGTAGTTCATTTAACACATAACTAATCTCTGGCCTTTGGGAGGAATGTGGTTCAGTGCATGATATTGCTGTCTCCACAGCTTTCCAAGCAGAACTAACTTGGAATTCACCTTTCAATCTTTGATCAACGATGCTTTGGATATCTCGACATTCAATTTTAGGACGAATCCAATCAATTATAAAACAAATACTCTCAAGTTGTCTTCTTATCGGAGGATGGCCTGTTATTAGTTGAAGAAGAATCATCCCAAAACTGTACATGTCACTCTTTTTATCTAGCTTTCCGGATCTTTGAAATCTGTAATAATGCCAATAATCAATTAGTCTATAATTAAGAATTCTTTTAGTTCATTCAACACATAACTAATCTCTAACCTTTGATTGGCCAGTGATAACAATTAGTAACAAATAATTCTTGATTACTCTCACCGTTCATTTTCATAAGGAACAACTAGTACACTCACCTTCATTTCTATTACAAGAAATATTCAGAGTTTGTCTAAAAATCTTTTGTGTCACTTTCCCATTTTGCACCCATTTAATTCCTCATTTGAATTTCAATGCATTCATTATCACATCCCAAGAGATTGATTTCCTCTTCATCTCTCCCTTATATACTTCATAAATAAGGGTGTTTTTTATACATAAATTAAAATTTTCACATATTTTTTATATTAACAATTTTTTTTGACTCGGTTAAATGTTTATTATAAAAAGGAAAGGATAGAGTAGCATTCAAATGCAATAATGACTTACTCGGGATCAATATAACCAGGTGTACCAGCTGGCTGAGTTAATATATGAGAATCTATTTCATTAGTGAATGCTTTGGACAATCCAAAGTCTGCAATTTTGGCTATCTTGAATTTATTTAATAAAATATTGGAAGGCTTCAAGTCTCTATGGATTATAGGAGTCTTACAACCATTATGAAGATATTCCAATCCTACAACATCAATATAATTAGATTATATCTAAGGTAATTATTAAGGTAAAATCTAATGTGATTGTTAAAGAGAGATGGGGAAAAAAGATCATAGATTCTCTAACCTTTTGCTGCATCAATAGCAACTTGAAGTCTCTCACTCCACTTTAAAACATTTTGATTCTTCTCTGCATAAATCAATTTGTTGATCATGAAATGTGCCTCACAAGCCAAGATGATTTTGTTATTATTATTAATAAATTCTTTTTTGATGTTGTGCATCAGCAACTATAGGATAATGACAAGTTTAGGCACATTCTCCTCTGATTATGTTTATAAATCACTTATAATATATTTAACACAAATCAAGAAAAAATTTAAACTATATTAACTATCCACTTTAAAATTTAACAATTTTTCAACTTTATCCTATTTAATATCTAATGTAACACATGGGAACAAAGTCAGCACTTAATAAATTGAAGGGTAAAATTTTATTCATATAAAAAATTTAATGATATGACTTATAAATAATATCAAATAAAGTTTTGTCTCTGTTTTAAAACGGGACCAAATGAGTATAATATCAAACAAACCTGACAATAATCTGCCGAGGTCTCCAAGGTCCATATATTTATAAATCAATGCCTTCACTTCGTTTTCATCGCAAAACCCAACAAGTGAGACTAAGTTCCTATGATGAATTGTTAAGAGTTGAGCCTACAAGTTAAAAGTTAGCTCCTTCATCATTGAATAACAATCCGACATATACACAGACTATTATAAACTGATATATAATTTAATGGTAAATATAAATAAATACTTTGAAATGATTTATTTAGATTCCTTAATCTAACTTCATGACTTTAAGCACCGAGTTAGTGTATATATATTCACTATTGAGTGACTAATTTTTGTTTAAAAAAATCTAAATATAACTTAACTTTAATTTCTAACCTCTGATAGAAATTCCTTATGCCCTTGTCTTGAAGATGGGGAAAGTAACTTCACAGCAACCTGCGTATCATCTTCTAAAGTGCCTAAATAAACTTTTCCGAACCCTCCTTCTCCGATCATTGTTTCAAAGTCTTTTGTGATACTAAGAACCTCTAAGTAAGAAAAAGTTTGATTCTTTGGTTTCACAACATCCTTCTTCTTCCGAGGTTCGGGGGACAAGACTGCGCAATGTTAAGTCAAATATCATGAAACTTCATAAATGGACCAACACACACACACATATCAACAAGTGATAGCAAACATATATAGAATCATATATAATACCTGCTTTCATTTTAAATCTCCATATCACTAAAGATACAATAAGAACAGTGACAATGGCCAAAGTCGAAAGTGATGCAGCAAGTGGAATCACAAACTTATTGTGTTCTTTCACTTCTTTACATGAACTTGCGGGACAAAAACCTGGATTGTTGTCCACACTGGTAAAATAGAGCAGCGTTGTTAACTAGACTTGAGTAGTGTTTGTATAATATTATAATATTTAATATTTAAAAAAGAGTTAATACAATCTTTGAACCATCAAGTTTACTCTTTTTTGGTTTTGATCTCTCAAATTATAAAAACCTCCTTTCATATAAGCTTGCATAATATGTACCAAGCATACTAATCATTACATAATAATAGACTTTTTATGCCATTAAGTTATTAGTTAAGGTGGTAAGTGGTTTCACCCAATAAAGAGAAGAACACAAGTTTGAATTTTGCCAAAAAGCAAAATTGTTGATAGAGGTGAAAACATTTATGTCTTACAAATTCACCATGACTTGTTAACATATAAGTGCTATCATAATTTTGAACCAACTTGAGGGGACTACGTAAAATAGAATTTGATGGTGGAGAAAAAGTAAACCTTAGCTCCAAATTAGCCTTTCCCCTCAAAGCCTTGGGAATTGTACCAGTGAGCTTATTTCCTGTAACATTACTGTAAGATGGGAAAAAAGAATGGAAATTTAAGATACTTGGCTTCACAATCACAGAATGAAAGCTAGAATAACGCAATGATATTTGCTAGAGCCAAGCCTTACATGAATTTCAAATTAGGAAGAGTTGCAAGAAATTCTGGTAGTGGACCAGTCAGTTCATTGTTTGACAAATCCCTATGAGCAAGACGCGTCTAATGTTTAGATTAATTGATAGTGCTTGAATAATGTTTAGATTATATCTAATGATGCAACTTACAAGGACTCCAATTTTTCCAAACTAGCAAGCGATGGAGCTATTACTCCAGTGAGTTTGCTTGAGCTCAAGTTCCTACAATTTATATATATATTTCACAATCATATATAATAACGATATTTTTAAAGGTTAAGATGCAATTTTAATTTTAACAATGATATTTGTCTCTATGAGTATGTAGCACAATTAAGTTTTAAAAATTGTAAAAGTAAATACAATCATTTGAAAACGGAATAGTTTTATTAACACTATCAAAATTTTTAACAGTAAACCTTTTTCTCCCTACAACCTTTTAACGTGGACCAATTTAATGGAAGTGTTACAATTGCTCCATTTTCAAACAAATATGCCTAATTTTACATCCTTCAAACCTTAATCATGTTAGAAGCTAATAGAGAAAAAATTCATTGTAAAAATTACACCTTAACTTGTAAAATTAATGATTGATACATTTGAATTAACACCAAATTAACCCAAGTCAATTAATTTTACATGTAAGAAACAAACATCCCAACATTTTGAAATACGATGAGTGGAACTAATCACCCAATTCATACTTCATTAAGGAATGTTCACTTTAATTCCCTAAAGTGAAATACTTACAGTGAGATAATCCTGGCGTTATTGTTATTGATGCCATATCTGCATTTGAGTCCCTCCCATGCAAGTTTCTCCGGAGCACATGGGTCACCTTGCCAACTCACTTTGTTGATTTTGTATGTGGTTTTTATGCCCATAATGGTATCCGCTATTGTTATCAACAATAAATAAGGTTTCAGAAGTCAAAGCCAGCGCACGAGATCCCTTCTTCTCACGTTCGTTTTGACTTCTTATGTCCATTTTCTGTCAAAAAGGATGTGAGAAGTCCTACTTCTCAGTCGGTTTTCAAAATGGACATCACATAGGAATACTTCAAACGTCCCTCACAAAATGGACATAAGAAAGCCAAAATACAAACTTTAAAAAGTCTTTGTTGTATTGTACAGCAGTGACACACATAGAGATCATAGAACAATAGGAATGAAATAATTGGTTGAGGGATATAGAAAAATTAACGAACCATCTGTTTGGTCAGTTGGAGGTGTTAATGGTGATATGAATTTATAAATTTCAATGGCATTAAGGATTGGAGGAGCATCAGATCCTGGAGCTGCATTTATGCTGAAATAAAGACCATATTGATCTGCAAGAGTAGCAACTGTCACGGGCTCTAAGTATTCAAGAGTTATCGGACCATTAAAAGAAACATCAATTACTCTCTTTTGTCCGGCGGGAAGCTTCTCAATTTCAACAAAGTGAAAGTAGACATAATATCGGTAAGACTTGTCAGGTGGGTTTTCCCAGAGAGAGTCATAGTCAAGCGTTATAGCAGAGGAGAGATTCGATGATTTGATGGCAGACATAAGCACGTGCATGGGTAATTTATAGGAATCGTCTATGCTTCTAACATCAATATGTTCTGAGCTATTGAACTTTTCCAAATCTTTGTCTTCATCATCAAAAACATCGTCCGCTCGCCACACGCGATCATAGATGTCATCCTCAAACCTATATATGCTTGAAGTATTAGATAAATGAATTTATAATTGCTTTCACATATGTTATATTACACATGTCCTTCATATAAGAGTTAGTTAGGGATTAGATTTGGTCCCAAGTGTGTGCTTCGATGATTTCCAAGACCATGGCTTTGGAGAGAAAATCATAGCTATGGGAAAAACAATCCAAACACTCTTTCTTTTTGACAAGAAAAGTTAGGTGAGTTGGGTCCTCAAAGCTAACCAGGATAATGGCATATCTCTATGTTTAGAGAGTGTTTATAGAGGTATTAACATATCGTCCACTAACAAGCTCCTCATACCAACTGGATTAATCTTTTTTGGCCAACACTTATTTTTCTTACAATCAATTTTTCCACATAAACCATAGTCTTGTTATCAGCAACACAAACTCTCTTTTCTACAAAATCTATTTTTGCTAAGGAAATCATGGTTTGAGGGGTCGAAAATCAGGGTTTTCCAAATGTCATTCTCCAAAAATATATTCTCTACAATCACTTTTTTTCATGAATGTATTCTTTAAAAGTTAATCCAAACACACCCGAAGTTAAATATAATATCTCAATCCACTTTATTTCTCAAATTTATCATGTTTTTCCTCAGAGGATCCTATTAATTGTACACATTACGGGGTTTCTATCTAAGGGTAATCATGATGAAATAGGGTACTTTAGAAAAACCAACACATATTACAAATAACTAACTTAACTAAGTTTTTTAATTTACATAAATTAGATATCTAACTTTTATATTAATAACTAGAGTAAAAGATAGTGTAATTCATTGAAATACCTAGAGATGATGAAAACATATATGCAAAGACTAGAAACAAATGAATAAAAGAGTCACCTTGTAAACGAGTCTGGAATAAAATCAGTGGAACCAACATCAATACTCGTATGAATGACTAATAGTGATTGAGAAGGAGATGGAGTTAGATAAATAGAATTGTGAAGAGGTCGTAGTTCCAGTGTAGAAATGAAAGGTGTTCCTCTGTCAGTGTTGACCAGGCAAACGAGAATAGTGTCGGTAGTGGGAGTGTGGATAATCTCTGAAAAAGAATAATGATCAGTAGGATCCAAATCCATGGTTTCCCAAAAATCGACATTGAGGAACAAGTCAAAAGTTGTAGTTTGATTTTTGGCATCATAATTTCCATAGGCGAAGAAAGCTCTGATGAGGTACTTCTGATTTTTGCCTTGTTTTAGTTTCAGGGTGTAGCAGTTTCTTTCCCCATCTGGGAAACTTCTCAGCGTCTGCAGTTGTCTTCCAAAAGCCGGAGCATCTATTTCAAATCTATTTTCATTTGCTAACATAAAACTTTTGCCTGTTTCTACGAAATCAGTATCTGTCTGATATAAGATTCCAGTTTGTGGGTCAGTGTACTCACTACTTGCTCCACAGTCAATGCTTATGAAATCTGCAGCGTGCGCTAGAAAGTATGGTTGGTTTTAGATATCGAAGCAATCAAATATAAGGTTATGGACGAAGACAAGCCCTAAGTTTATTAGTTAAGAAATATATATATGGATATGCATATACACACCAAAGTATATAATATGGGAATTAACCGGCAAGCCCTCGTTGATTGATATGGTAACTAATAAGCAGTCTCACCCAAACAAAAAAGAATACAAGTTGGAATTTCAAGAAGGATCATCACTACATGAAGGAGTTGTAACGTTCCTGTGTAATATCCGTTGTTTGAAACGCACGTCTGGTTTTAAGGTTTCTTCATAAGTCAGTTCCCTAAAAATGGACATTTGCCATAACAACGGATGCAAGAACAAGTCACACGTCTTTTGCATAACGTACATAAGATAGAAATACTTCTAACGTCATTCACATAGATGCCCCTCACTAAATGGATATGAAAACGCAAAAAAATAAAATAAAATAAAATAAAGAAGAAGAAAAAGGAAAGATGTGAAAAGTATTTATGGTAGTAGTGCACAGTAATTAAAAAAGCTTGGCTCACACCACAAAAGAAATTGGTTTAAAGTTCAAAATGACTTGTGAATATTACTCTGATATATACATATACACACACATAGAAACATTGAGCACTCTACCAGGGTGCAAGTCTCTGGTAGTGAGTTTCATTCCATTTTGCATTGCGTTGGCAAGGAGGAAAAGGTGGTTGAAGACGATAAACCATAGAATCCATTGCGGTGCCTTCTCCATGATAAGCTTTGTCTATCTATGATATATCATAGTAGAGAAACAGTTAAGTATATACAAAGTAAGAAAAGCAATAGAGATCGATCATGATCTCACCTGAAGCTTGAGATCTCAAATTCATGCCAAGATGATAAGCAGCGGTCTGAGTACTATCTAGTGATGTTAAGAAGTGTTTTATATTGGGAATTGGTGGTCCGACCAAGAAGAAGCCAAATAGTGATAACGAAAATAATTGTAGATAAAATATATAAATGAACTATTTTTTTTTTTCTATTCCTTGCTCTTTCCCCTTTTGACACGCATATCTTCCTTCTAGATACAAATTGACTTAACTTATTGATATTTTATCAATTTCGAATTTACTTGTGTGAATTTTGTGGCTGTGTGTCCATGACTGTTCTCTTCAACTCTCACACCAAATTCATTTTTTTCCCTTTTTAATTAAAACATGACAAAATGATATATACAAATTGAACATTTATACATAAAAATAAACTCAACATTATGACGAGGCCCAATAATCATGGAAAATATAAGATAATCACCACAATTAAATAAAAAAATGATGAAAGACTATGAATTAGTTTATCACTTCATTTTAGACATTGCAAAGAATATTCACCCCCAAAATTCCTTGTTAATTCGTAGGATTTTTGGTCTAACGGCAAGGAAGTTGATCCTTTTGAAATAAATGGTATTCTCTAGTATATATATGTACTAATAAGTATTTTTAATTAATTCATCAAAATAAATAAATTAATTGAAATTAGTTAAAGTTTTAAAATTTTCTTGTATTTTCAAAAATACCCTTAATTAAATGCAGTAAACTCGAACGCCATCTTCTCCTTCTCCTTCTCCTTCTCCTTCTTCTTCTTCTCCTCTCTCTCTCTCTCTCTCTCTCAATCCATTTTTCCATCATGATTCTTTAATAATATATATTCATATCAATGACACTATTGAAAAAATAAAAATTAATTGTTTGGATTAATATGTAAATTTATCCAGAAGTATTCACTCAATAAGTTTTTTGGGTTTAATGTCATCCCAAAAATTTTCAAGTTATAGCAATGCTGCTCCAGCCATTATCCAAGTTAGGTTTGACCATCAATTAACCAAATTTGCTTAGCTGGTAGGTCCATGTGTCATACACAATATTTTTTTAGGTTAATGTGAAAATTTGTCTTAAAAGTTTTCACTCAAAAGGCTGAGTATCTTGAATTTTTTTTTTGTTTCAATTTAGTAGATTCCAAATTGTAACAATGTCACTTTGGCCATTATTCAATTTAAATTTGACTGTTAATTGACACAATGTGCTAAGTTTGCAAGTCCGCAGGTTGTCCACTTCATTTGTTTGAGTTAGATTTATAAAAAGTTTTGTAACAAAATAAAAGTATCCCACCTAGTTGGAGAAAATCAAAGTGATAAAAGCAATTTGTGCAGCAAAGAGAAAATAAAAAAGGTACACTCGTCCACCTCGGTGTTACAGGAGTATGACAATAGAGGATTGATGACAGCATTATTCTCAACAATCTCCTTGACTGTGTCTTGCATTCCATAATCAAATCTTCTTCATTAATCTTTGCCGAATGTGAGCTCATTTCAAAATTTTGCAACACTTGTTGCAAAATGGACAATAAAGAAGAAGAATGATTGAGATAGAGAGGCATCTCTTCAATTTTCTCTTCGCCACACAAGATGATTCTCCCTCTTTGATTTTCTTCAATCCCTCGGCTGGTTTGATGAATTCTTTTTAAAATAAATCCTTATTTATAAATTTGACCGAAGAAAAAAAGATGAAGTGGTTGATACCCAAGATGAAGTTGTGAACTTACTGTTAAACTTAACTTCAATAATAGTCAAGGAGACATTGCTACCATTTAGAAATTGTGGAGTGACACTACACTCGAAATAACTTTCAAGTACTTGAGTGAAAACTTTCTGACAGAATTTGCATCACCTTAACCCAAAAAATATGAATTGGATGACACATGGACTTTCCAACTCAACATGTTTAGTTGATTTATTGTTAAACTAAAAGAAGTTTTTAAACTAACCCTTAATTGTTTCATAAATTTTACGTAATGACTCGTGAATAAGAATACAAAATGCTTCTAAAAACTAGAAAGAAGTGACCTTCAAAAAGGAAAGTGGCATCGGGGTCCTTCACAAACACTGCCATCGAAGGCTACATTAGCACTGGGGTCCTTCACAATTGACATACGTAGTTTTCATCTCTTGAGTACAATAATGCTCCGAATTCACTTACATTAATTGTGCTTGGATGTAAGGTATGGGAAAACAATAATAGAGGGGAAAATGGATATTATCATTTTTAAATTGAAGGACAAAATGGGGGGAAGAGGAAAAAGCCATGATGCCTGACCCGTATGATTTTACCCACCCCAAATTTTCTCTCTAAAATTGCAGATGTTTTGGAGAGAACTCATTTCTCAAAATTAAATAAAGGTATTATTGTCATTGTAAATGTAATGCATTTTTTTTTCTCCCCTATAATCCAGATTTCCAAACACACACCACATGTTATATGTGTATATCTAGAGGTCATACTCCTGTTGTCCTATTTGTAAAGTAAAGATAAGTTTTTTGGATCCTACTTATAAATTATTTTATTAAATTTTTTAATATGAATATAATTTTACCATTTATTTATTATTGTGTAGATTTTGTTCTTATAGGGTATAGTACTATAATATATTAAATGAGGGTAAAGTTATTAAGTTACTGTGTTTTAAGGTAAAATTAATAATGTTTAAGGTTTTCTTAATTCTAATATATTGAAAATGATTTGAGGGTTTCAAGTTTCCACACACAACTTCGCAGCTAATAGTGCCAATTTCATCCCAAACACTGGGTCCTTGATAATATATTTACTCTGCTAGTCCTATTCATATGAGAGAGAATAAATTCTTTAATCATATTTATGTTACATCATTAAATTTTTTGATATACATATACAATTTTACTCTTCATTTATTATTGAGCTAACTGATTTTCATGGAATATAATGTATATTGAATATAGATAGAGTTAAAAAGTTGTTGAATTTTAAAGTAGGGTTAATGAAGTTTAAAGTTTTTTTTTATATGTGAAACATACTAAAATGACTGATTAATAAGATTAAAAAATTACATCTTGTCAATTTCCAGCCATTATATTCTCAAATTTCTAGTTTTCCGCAATTTCCCAGTGAAAATATCCGTCAGCCTTAAAGAGTCGCCAACTACTTTTCCATATATTCCACTAGAGTGAAATGTGCCAAGTTATTTGGAATTTTATGGCTTCTTTAGCGTGTCTTTGGGGCTCCCATTTGAAGACGAAAGATTCCCATAAAACACAAGAAAAAACAAGTTGACTTGACGAGTGAAAGTTTGGTCGTTTCGAACTTTCTAGCATGATTTAATAGCACTTATCATTATACTCACTCACTCCACTCTTTAAATGAACTTATTTTGGGGATATTAAAAAATTGAAGCTAAATAAAGTAGTTCAAAGTAAGTCAAATTAAATCAGGATTAAGTTGTTATATTTTAAGGTAATGTTGTTTAAAATTTTCTTAATTTTAATATAACATATTAAAAATGATTTATATAGATAGATTTTGAATGAGTATACAAAAAAGCTGACTCAAAACTACAGTATCTAGCAAATTCGAGGGATAGAAGTTCCACACGAAACTGGGAAATGACACATGAGCTAATAGTGCCAATTTCATCCCAAACCCGGAGTCCTTGATAATATATTTACTCCTCTGGTCCTATTCATGAGAGAGAGAATAATTTTTTTATCATATATATATTACAATATTAAACTTTTCATATGAATATATAATTTTACCCTTTATTATTGTACTAACTTTGTTTTTATGGAGTATAATATATACTGAATATAAATAAAGTTGTAAAGTTCTTAAATTTTAAAGGAGAGTTAATAAAATTTAAAATTATTCTATATATGAAATATACTAAAGTGATTTATAAATAAGATTATAAAATTACTTGTCGTTGTTTTCTAGCCATTATATTCTCAAATTTATAGTTTTCCACAACTCTCTGGTGGAATTTTAGGGCTTCTTTAGCGTGTTCTTGGGGTCCTAATTGAAGACAAAACATTCTCATAGAACACAAGAAAAAACAAGTTGACTTGACGAGTGAAAGCTTGATCGTTTGGAATTTTCTAGCATGATTTAATTGCATTTATCATTACACTCCCTCCCTCCCGCTTTAATATAATAACCAATTATCTTATTTTGGGAGATTAAAAAGTTGAAACAAAATAAATTAGTTTAAAGTATTTATATTTATTATTTTTTTAAAATTAATTTGACTCACTTATAAACTGATATATAATTGAACAATATATATAAAAATAAATACTTTAAAGTAATTTATTTAACTTTTTTTATCTTTCAAAAAAAGTCAATTAACTCTTATATGTACCTCAGTCTTTAATAAAAAAGCTAATTGATTTTTATTGGATAGATTAATAAAACTAAATACATTACTTTAAATATTAATAATTATCCATTTTTGCACTCTAATTTATCTGATTTATAAAGTGATATATATTCTTATAATACACACAACTAAATACATTTTAGATAATATATTTGGCTTTCATAAATTTTAAAAAAAAATTAACCTTTTATATTAACAAGTGGGGTAGTATTGAAACAAAGAGGTAGTATATATCACTAAAAAATTTTAAGTTGGACAACCGGAGTCGTTTTTTTTTTTCCGAGAAGTTAAAATTAACTGTTTCATCCTTGAGGAATGTCCAATAATATACTTCTAATATTGATTTTTATTAGTCATTTAAATTAATTTTCTTTTTATCAAAAGATGTACCTCAAGATATTTTTTAATATTAAAAAGATATAATTATCCCTTTTAAACAATTAAACCTTCAATTTAATTTTGTAATTTAAAAAATTATAATTATTACCCTAGTCCTTAATGTAAAGCTGTTGACTTTTTCAGGAGAATAACAAAATTAAATAAATTACTTAATTATTATATATATTTTGAAATACTTATGTCTATCATTATATTTTATATCATTCTATAAATTAGGCAAATTACTTTAAAAAATGATAAATATATCAATTAATTAGTTTTCTTAATTTCTGCAAAAAAGTCAACTACTCTTGTCACACCCCTTTTATATAACTCAGCCAAATCTAGACTTCTTAATTATTAGGCGCAGCTATTCTAAGCGTATAAATTCTGTTTATATAAAACAGTCTTTTACCTACTTTCCTCATATTGGGCTTTTCTGAAAAATTTTGAATTTTTTTTTTATAATAACCTTTAATTTTTCTAACGTGCCAGGTTTGATCCTGGGTTCATTACTCTTTATTGGTAGCTTAAAAATAACTTTTTCTTCATAAACCATTCTCCTCATGTCTACCTTCTGTCTCGGATTAATAATGTATACATAATTTATACAATTATATATACATACCCATCTAAGTCATTCAGAGTTATATCAGAATAAAACATTAAACTTCTTATTAAACCAGGTATATGTAAAGAGGTTCTTCCATCTCCATTTTATGCTTCTCTTGTCACCAATTCCTTGCCTTTTGAGCTACCCACCTCTGCTGTATTTTTGTTGGAAAGGGGGGTGAGATTTGGGAACCCCGTAGAAACCACAGTTTATCATATAGTTATATATGAAATTCACAATCATGTAAAATAACCACATGTTCATACGGCATATACGGCAATAGTGCACATCATGAGGTCCCACCTCAACATCATACGGCAATAATGAGAATTCATCTCAACATCATACGGCAATAATATACGGCACATCACATGGCACATACAATCATGTAGAATTAAATACATAAAAATAGGATAAAAGGGTTTCTACCTGTAGTCCTTTGTTTACCTTTACCTTCCTTAGTATCCCCTTTTCCAATCCTCCTCGGGGTGCTCAAGCAAATGTCAAATCCTAAGACATATACGTATAATATTACATTAATTATACGCT